>CM077256.1:29711893-29781893 GCA_039654775.1 Spinibarbus caldwelli | reverse complement strand
TCCACTCAACTTTCTGTTAACATGCTCGGATACAGCACTCTGTGAACAGCCAGCTTCTTTGGCAATGAATGTTTGTGGCTTACCCTCCTTGTGAAGGGTGTCAATGATTGTCTTCTGGACAACTGTCAGATCAGCAGTCTTCCCCATGATTGTGTAGCCTAGTGAACCAAACTGAGAGACCATTTTGAAGGCTCAGGAAAACTTTGCAAGTGTTTTGAGTTGATTAGCTGATTGGCATGTCACCATATTCTAATTTGTTGAGATAGTGAATTGGTGGGTTTTTGTTAAATGTGAGCCAAAATCATCACAATTAAAAGAAGTAAAGATTTAAACTACTTCAGTCTGTGTGCACTGAATTTATTTAATACACGAGTTTCACAATTTGAGTTGAATTACTGAAATAAATGAACTTTTCCACGACATTCTAATTTATTGAGATTCACCTGTATATTGTAATCATAGTTTTATATCACACTATTATTACTGTGTAATCACATAAATAATACTAAGAGTCTTTTGGAACAGTTAACTACATGTTATTTCTAAAGCAATTAATTATATAAATGGTGATCATCGCTACCATAATATAAAGTGTTATACACATGTATTATCTTAAATTATTTATTTTATTTTACCAAGAAGTCCATTTAAATTTTCAAGGAAGGTCTGTCCAAGTATGCCCACCATTACATGATTATAAATACATGATTATATACAACTGACTGGCCTATTTTATAATTATTCGAGTTTCAAATGACTCTAATCAAACTTTCTTTCTTTCGGTAAAATGTAATTGTTGTATCAGTAATCAAATCATTATGATTGTGTACATTAAATACTGTCACTCAATGAATCACAGTTGTCCACAATTTATATTAAACAAATTACATGACAGTTTTTTTTGTTTTTTTGTTTCATAGTTTATATTACAGCATTATTACTGTGTAATTACATAAGTAATACTAACAGTATATACAATAATCTTGTGAAACAGCTAATTATATGTTGTTACTTCTAAAGCAGTTCATTATATAAATGAGGGCTACCAGAGTATAAAGTGTTATGTACACATAATCTCACATTATTCCTCATTTCAGTATGATAAAACATATGAGGAGTGAGTTCATTGTAAAAGTTAAAAGATAAAGTGGTGTTTGCAGTTTTTCCTTTACCATTTTTTTTCCTGTTCTGCTCTGTTTTGTGTAGAATATATGTGTAGATTTACCAGTCTGTTTGCAAAATAATAGAAATCCAGTTATAATGTCCCCAGCTATCAGATCCAGTGATTTACTCTGCACTTTTGGATGATAAATGACTTGAAGCAGTTTGGTTAACAAATCAATTTTTTTGGAAAAGGAGTTCCTTTCTTAAGGGAAAACAGAAAAAATAACAGATGTTCATAAAGCACGAGAGCGACTCAGTGCATATTAGGTTGGGTCAGAAAGACTGAAAGATTTACCGCTGCACGAGAGTACGGTACATGTGGCCGTTTAAAGAGTGCCATGTTTTTAATGATCTGTGTTTCCTCACATTTCATTTGACATTGCGGTGCACCATGGATTAGGGTGGCTGTAAAGCCCTCACCCCTAGTGGTAATGAGTCTGAACTGACCTGGCATCAGCCCCAACCCTGCGCTCATGGGTTAAGTGTGGGCCTCTCTCCACAGGAGGAATCAGATACCAATATTATCCATTTATTCCTGCTTGAACCCCTCTATAAAGCAAAGGACCCTTCAAAAGTTGCTTTCGAGCAGCAAGTCTGCAGTCAGGAAAGCAATCTGTCAATTAAAAGCAGAGCGGCTGCTTGCATATGAATCCCAAGGTGCAAACTTAGGCTATGGATCATAGCTATTGTAATATAAAGTACACATGAATTATTTTATTTTATTTTATTTTATTTTATTTTACTTTACTTTACTTTACTTTACTTTACTTTTTATTTAATTTTTACCAAGAAGTTGATTGATTGGTTGATTTTAATTTTCATTTTACTGAAAATTTGGCCAAATATGTACACCATTACATGATTATACGTGATTATATTAGCTATATAAAACTGACCAGCCAATTTTATAGTTAGTCTCTTTGGAAAATGACTCTAATCTTTCTTTCTTTCTTTCTTTCTTTCTTTCTTTCTTTCTTTCTTTCTTTCCTTCTTTCCTTCTTTCTTTCAGTAATTGTTCAGTTCAGTAAATCAGTAAACAAATCATTATGATTGTGTACATTAAATATTGTCACTCCAGGAATCACAGTTGTCCACAATTTAAAATGTACAGATTATATGACACCGTTTTGTTATATTTCTTTATCATAGTTTACATTACACTATTATTACTGTAATAGGACCTACTGTAATAGGACGAAAGGACCTTTCGAAAGTCGCTTTTCGAGCGGTGAGTCTCCAGTCAGGAAAGCAATCTGTCAATTAAAAGCAGAGTGGCTGCTTGAATATGAAACCCAAGGCGTGCTTCGGATTAAAAAGCACCTCGGCTGCTTTTGCCAAATGAAAATGTATATTTTGGCTGCTCGACGGTCTTTTTTCCCCCACCTGCGCTCTCTGGGAGCCCTAGATGCACAGCACACTCGGATGTTGTAAAAAAGGCTTTATGTATTCAATAATTGCTTAACAGTTATATAAAATGTCATTAACTGCTCGAGTTGCTTCGGTTATGTCCACTAGATTTCCACAACCTTCGTCCCCATACCCTGCCCTCGTCGTCTGTAGCTCTTAATGAGGAACCTTTGACAGCACTGGCGCCAGACGGGAGCCCATCTGCAGCCGGTGGCCCGTTCGGTTCTAGAGACCTGATCGCTCAGGTAGAGTACCTGTCTGTTTTTCAGCTGCATTAGAGCTTCCAAGAACAAAACTTGGTAACGATTTATTTTAAAGTGTCTCTATCTATCTATCTATCTATCTATCTATCTATCTATCTATCTATCTATCTATCTATCTATCTATCTATCGATCTATCATCTCAAACATACAGCTATGTATAGAAGCCCGTTTCCAACCATGGAATATAATATTATCAACTTTTTATTTTGCAATTCAAATTTTTGAAATTTGAAAATGAGAATTGCAATTCTGAGAAAAAAAAAAAAAAAAAATTTAGGGCTGTCAAAGTTAACACGTTAATGCAAATTCTTTTTAACGGCACTAATTTTATTAACGCGTGATTAACGCAGCGCGCATTTTCTGTTTGACCCGTGGCCTAACCTGTAGTTGGAGAAATGGAGATGAAACTTTAGGAATTTTTTGTCCCTTCAAAAAAAAGCGCCCAAACCTTATTTAGTTTTCTGAGACTCGCCGGTACTGCTGCGTGAACGCGAGGTCTTGCTGTCCCAGCGCGCGCACACACCTCTCTCTCTCTGCCTCTGGTCTGTTCAGCGAGCGGCGGAGAGGATCAGCGCTTTCAGTTAAGCCCAGATATTATGTTGCTTCTCTAATTTTACATGCAAGAATAGCTGAAATCACAGTACAGCTATTGTCTTTATCTTATGTGTATGTGATTTCATCAGACGACGGCTCGATTATCAGGATTTTTGGGCAATAAACATCTTGGAAGGGAGAGCTTTTTATGTTGTCTTAATGGGTCGCGTTTCAATCACTATTTCATATTCATTCCGTTGTCTGACAACATAAACATTAAAATATATCAATGAAAACAGTTTTATTGAGAATTTAGCATTTTTGTAAATGTACAGGGGATAAGAACGGCCTACCTGCAGTAGGTCTATGACTAAACCGGGGTCTCCAAAGCTGCCGTTTTGTCTCTCATCTCAGACTGAGCGAGATGTTTACCTGAATGAGGCAAGTGATGAATACGAATCATTATGCGCTCCAGTGAAAGTATATGGTGCCTTAATTTCACACAGGCGTAATGCTAGCTGCAGATGTGTATGTGTGCATGCGTGTTGATGTTTCATATTTTCACTTCCACCACTACTGGGCCTTTTCTCAGCTTCTCCCCTTAATGATGCATCTGGCAAACGTGTGTCATTAAATCTCATCTTCCTCTCAATCCATCCCATGTTCTGCTCACTCACGTATTATTAATGCCATCAAGCGGTGACTTGGCCTTCGAGGCTTGAAAATCTCTTGAACATCTTTCTAGCCGAGTTCTTGGCTTATTCGGTTCACACGTTGGATTCGGCCATTTGGATTTATTCAAACCTGTCCCAGCTGCAAATATGCAGTAAATTAGTCCCATTAAAAGTGATTGATTATTGGATGGTTTCACAGTGTCTGTGTGGCCCACCTGCTCATGCAATCAAAAGGATTGACTGGCGCTCCAACTTCCTCCTGAGGTTCTGTTTGATTGAGGTGGGCTCGTGCCCTCAGAGGTGAGCTGGCAAAAACACAGCCTGTTCATAGGCTACAGGTTGCCAACAGGCTATGTGCATAAACTCGGCCCTGAAGGCAGTCTGAAAAACATGCACATGCACACTTGCTTATATTTAGAGGCTATGACGTATAGTGTAAAGCCATATATTCAGTCACTCAATACTATTTCAATCAACTGTATCTCTATAGAATCTTTCAAACAAATCCAGTGCATTGCAAAGTGCTTCAAAAGTATGAATAAGCAATTGACACAAAATACCAGCAATGAAAATAACATGCTGATACACCAAAAAATGACTCTTGGATAAGGTAAAAAAATAAAATAAAATAAAATGATAAAAAAAATGGAGCAGTTTATTGAACTTTTAGACAGCACATCAGTTTTATTCAGAGGCCCAAACTGGGGAAAAAAAGAGCTATTTTGTGCAGATGCTGATATTTTTATGCTTAAAAATGTAAGAAAATTAAGAAATTCTGATGCTTGTAATGTAAATCAATGAGACTTTTATAACAGTATAGCAGATACTTCCATAAAATGAAATATCAGTTGTCACTCTGTATCTCTGTAATATTTCTTAGTAAGATGAGATTGAAATGATCCAAACATAAAATGCAATCCAATGATGATTGAAATAAGCAATAAATGTTTCTCAAAAGCATGATGTTCAGATTTGAAACTCACATTTATGTTTGGATAATCAAGTAAACCTTAGTTGCTTCAGTAAATGTCCGTCTTGAATTTTTTTTTTTTTTTTCAATATAAAAGTTATTTTTACATTTACTTTATAAAGTCTGTAAAGATTTCACAGCAAAAAGACACGTGAAGCAGGAGCTGAAGGTAGATATTTTATTTATTTTTTTTATACGAAACAATAATTTTTTTCTTGCTAAACTATAAGTACTTCACATTTCTTCAGCAAAACTGTGATCATGTTGATCATTTAGAGGCCTTAGAAATTCACATAATACACTCTCAGAAAAAAAAAAAAAAGGTACAAAAGCTGTCAATGGGGTGGAACCTTTTTAAAAGGTATAAATTTGTACCCTTTTATGTAAAAATATGTACACTTTTGGCACTGATATGTACCTTTATGTTACTTACAGTCAAACCAAAAATTACAGGCACCAGATATCATTTTTACTTTGACCTGACCATGTGTTGTTACATTACCTTACTATCAAAGTTATCTGACATTATCAAGATGAATTTGTTCTGACACAATTTAACTCTTGAATTTTATTACCATTTTCTAAGCTATAGCATCATTGAATTGCATTGCACTATTTTGAAGGTGTCTGAATAAATTTTGGTTTGACTGTAATTAATTTGTGATTATCAAGATGAATTTGTTCTGACACAGTTTAACTTTTGAGTTTTTGTCATATTTTATTACCATTTTCTAAACTATAGCGAATAAACTGTGATCATCATCTTCTTCTTTCGGCTTCTCCCGATTAGGGGTCACCACAGCGGATCATCCGTCTCTATTTTGCTCTGTCCTCTGTCACACCAACCACTCGCATGTTGAATAAACTGTGATAATGTCACAATATCACTCGAATAAACTGTGATAATGTGAGAAATTTTGAAGGTGTCTGAATAAATTTTGGTTTGAATGTATATGCACTTTTTAGGTGCACCTTTTGAAAGTGTATGGCACCAGTGACAACTTTTGTACCTTTTTTTTTTTTCTTTCTCTGAGAGTATACAGTAGGCTTTATAGGCTTAAGACCATGTAAAGTAAATGCAACAAAATCAATGCAATAATACAATGAAATCTAAGAGTTAATCTAAATAAAATCTAATGATGGCAAATTTTAAGTCATGGCAAAATGTTTTTTTTTTTGTTTTTTTGTTTTTTGTTTTACACACACAAAAGAAGAAACCCATGGAAATGGTTGGCTTATTTTTTTAGGTTCTATGAACACCTCATTTTTAATACAGTGTAACAAAGAGTGCAACAAATGAGTTCAGCAGTGTATATTTGAGTAGAGAGTCTTGTGTGGACCACAGCAGAGAGAAGCACCTCCACACACACACACACACACTTGCGCCGCTGAAATGCCACGTCTGTCATCTCCGTCTGCCCCCTGCCTGTCATCGTGCACCACTTTTACTCACCTCCCTCCGTTCCTCCACCTCGTTTCCCCCCAAAAAACCTGCTCCAGCTTATGCCATGGCTCTCTTTCAAAATATTATTGTTGATTTAAATGGCCCTAGAGTCGTGTGCCCCCTTCTCACACAAGCCCATGTCTATCTCCAATGAAAGATTAAAAATGGGTAAATGTCTGTGCAGTGTTTACATGGGTTTTATATAGTTTGATTTTGTTTTATAGCCTGGGTCCGAGCTTACTGCACCCCCAAGGAGGCTAAAACAAACTTGGGAAAGCGGCGCACAGACGCCGGTTACACAGCCTGTAATGTGATTGTGCTGGAAACAGATGTTAAATGTATGGAATTGAAATGTCTGCATTTGCATCTGTATTGTCTGTATTCCTCTGGATGATGCACAGGAGACGACTGGGCTTTCACTTTTAGTTCTGTTTGACACTCTTAGCTCTGCGGCCGCTGTGTCAAAATGAGCGCTCGACAGATGTGGTTATGATGGTGATGTGAGATTGGCAGCGTCTGTTCATCAGTTATGGGCTGTGTAAAAGTAAAATGAAGTTTTATGATGGCAATTTTCTTCAGGAATAGCAAATATGTTTCATAAAATGAACAGTTCCTATTCTATGTTCTGCATTGTAAAGCATTGATTGCAGATTCAGTATGCACACACCTGCAACCAAACATCAGTTACATAACATCAGTTGATAAATATTCATGATAATGTCATTATTTATTGAATATTCTTGTATTTTATCATATTACTGTTGCTACAGCTGTTTTTACCATATTAAAATTCACTGGCTTATTGATTTTGAAGTGCTCAAAATGTGAAATGTGGTTCAAAAAAAAAAAAAAAAAAACCTCAAAATACAGAAGTTTTATGTTTATTTTATTTATTTATTTGTTTGTTTGTTATGATATTAACGTATTGTTTCATTGTATTTATTTAAAAAATCAATTAAATGGATTAATTTAATAGGAAACAGTATTATACTGTATGTTTCCACTTTGATTAAGAAAATGTGTGGGTTTATTTAGCTAAAACTTGTGGAACAAAATTGTGGATATTTATAACTAAATATCAGTGAGGACATTTAAGGTCATAATAATAATAATAATAAATATTTATTTATTTGTTCATTTGTAATTAAAATTATTTAAAATAATTTATCTTTTGATGATGGTAATGTGTTATGTTTATTACGTTTATTAAATCTATAAAAAAAAACAATAGTATATTGTATGTTTATTTAGAGAAAATGTACTAAATATATAATAGTTAAATATCTTTGATATTTCATAACATGGAAGTAATAATAATAATAATTATTGCAGATTTATTTATTTAAATGCAGAAAAGTTTTCTTTTAGAGATAGGGTTAGTATTTGTCTGTAGTAACTACAATGAGCTTTATTTAAAATATTTAAAGTTTGCGGTTTGTATCCATAAATGTGTGTATGTGTGTGTGTGTGTGTGTGTGTGTGTGTGTGTTTTCACGTGTGATGAGGTGTTGGGTCTTTTCCTCACTGGTCTCTCTTCTCCTCTGGCATTCTGTGAGCTGTTATTCCCATCCATTAATCACTGGGCTAATTTGTTTTCACATGGTCCTGCTGACAGAGCGGGACTATTATTACAGTATTGGTGCTCCAGGTCGCCTCTCTGAGCTCAGGCCTTATTATACCTCTCCCTCGCTCACCCTCACATCTCTCTGAGACACGGACGATTGGAGCAGACTTGTAATATAGTGCGGTGAGGAACAGCAGCCGTTTGAGGGTTTGATTGACAGGCTCAGGCCTGCAGTGTCAAACACATGGCTGACTGCAATGTGATGGACAAGCTTCTAGCATTCACTCAGTCAGTGGTTTCTGCTCTGGTTTTAGCTCATCATCTTGTCACACACAAGCACACATTAGTTCAGTGCCAGACAGCAAATGACCAGCTCACAGACACTTAACACACAGGCGTTTCACTAAATCTGTCAGAAAATTAGTTTTCCAGTTTTTTTTTTGTTTTTTTTTGTTCCACTTTCCTCACATAGTTTGAAACGATCATGCACTCTTGCTTTATGTATTTAAACCTTAAAAGTAGCTCAACTCCCTTGATGGAATTGCTTTGCTAATTCTAATCAATATAGACTACACTTAATCATAGCCTAAAATAACGCTTTTTGCTATAGCATATATTTTGTTTGTTATACATTTTATTTAGTGATTTTTAAAATAATTTATTAAATGAACAAGAAATCAAATACACACACACACGCACACACACACACACACACACACACACACACACACACACACACACACACACACGTATGTGTGTGCATGTGTGTGTGTGTATAAACAGTAATATTAAAATAAACATAAAATATGCATGCAATATACTAGAATAAAACTTTGCCTTTGTATATGTTTTGTTTAGATTATCATTTTTATTTGACATATATTATTGGGGGTCTGTAAGATTATTTTATTTTATTTTTATTTTTATTTTCTTTTCTTTTTTCTTTTCTTTATTTTTTATTCTGTTCTATTCTATTATATTGTTGTTGTTGTTATTATTATTATTATTATTATTATTATTAATATTAATATTAATATTAATATTAACATTTATTTATTTATTATGTTTTTGGTCACCAAGTCTTTATATAAAATAAAATAAAATAAAATAAAATAAAATAAAATAAAATAAACAAACAAACTAGTAATTTTGTAAAATATTATTCAAAATGTTAAAATGTATAATTTATTGCTGTGATCAAAGCTGAATTTTCTGTCACATGATTTTTTGTGGGAACTATTTGATGAATAGAAAGTTCAAAAGAACAATCTTTATTTGAAATAGAATGTTTTGTAGCTTTAAAGTTTTTGTTTTTGATCATTGTAATGCATCCTTGCTGAATAAATTATTTAAAAATACTAATAAATAAATAAATTAATCAATTACTAACTATAAAATATATAATATATAAAATATACAACATCTACATCTATATATAACATATACAACAAATCTAAGCTATTTAAAGTGTGTTTACGGACATCTTTTCTGTCATTGTGTGTGCATAAGTATATGTTTGTACATGCTTGTTTCAGGTTGTGGTGTGAGGTGACTGTTTTTTTGCAGAAAGAAAAGGTCTGTGATCCAGTTCATGTGGGAGAGACATACAGGCAGTGAGAGAGAGAACCCCAAAAAAGATGAATTAGACCCTGTGGCCAAGCATGAAAAGTGGATAAATGTCTGAAATAACACATTGAGAGAACCAATCATGGCTTTGGCAACCCGTCCATGAAAAGAACAACTCCATTTGAACTTCTCCTCCACATTTCCCCCCTCTTTTTTATCCCTTTCCCTCATCATGCTTTTGTTTTCCTTCTCACTCTCTCCCTCGGCCTCTTTAATAAATGAATGACCTGTGTTCGGCTTAGCGTCTGCCTTTTAACCCGCCGTGAATAATGGTACATATTCTCAAAATGCCATCAAAATGCAATCTGCCTGGTCTCTTTAGTCTTGCTTTTAATGTAAACCGAAATCAATCTCAACACGCAGATTACAAATGCATTGGTCAAACAAATTAAAAATACAATGAAATGGCTCCAACATGTATTTTATGATTCACTTTTTACGATTTGTTTATTTTTTTGTCATACCGGATATATTTTCTGTGTTTTCTTTATATGCGTGCACTTACATCCTATGTGCAAGTCAAAGTCTGTTTTCGTTATTTTTTTGTCCATCATCGAGGTGCTTTTAAGTCCTGGAGTCTGGCTACATATGACATAATGCACAGGAGCTGTCTACTCCTTTCCCTGCCAGGTAATGAACGAGCTTTAGCTTTTAACCAAGTTCTTACCCAGGCAGGAGTTAAACCAAACTAAACAACATATATCAGGAGCAACCTGGGCATCTCGCCACACTAGATAAATGCAGAGAGAGAGACTGACAGCTGGAGAGCTAGTGAGGAAAAAGAGACGTAAGAACAGATGAAAGGAGAGGAAGAGTTTTAAACAAACCTTCATTTAGCAGCGCTTGCGATCACGTCACGAAAGCTCTGCAGATTTACACTGAATTTGAACACTCATTCACAAAGTTCTGGGCTTCCTCTGCTTTATCATTTGATAAAGTTCTCACGTAACATTCCTCAATGCATTCCACAGATTCACAACACAAATGCAGGAAAAAAGTCAGGAGATTCTGTGTAGACCTCCGTTTTTGACATTTTTATACTGCAATTTTTATACTTAGGTTATGAAAATATTGTGGGACTATTGCTTTGAAATGTTTCTAAAATGTTGAAATGTCCAGTTTTCTTGTTGTGATTATAACATAATTTAAAGGTTACAAAAAACGTTTCTTACAGTGTTCTACTAACTTTATTTTCACCCAAAATATAATGTTATTTGAACGCTTATGTTTTATTTTCTAATAACATTAAAATCTCCAGTTTTCTTGTCATAATTAGAATGTTTTTTTTTAAAGTTACAAAATGTTTCTTAAAGTTCTACTACTTTTATTTTTACCCAAACCATGACGTTATTTTGTTGATTTTTAATATTCTAAGAACATTAAAATGTTCTGTTTTCTTGTCATGATTATAACGTTATGTAAAGGTTACAAAAAAAAAAGGTTTCTTAGAACGTTCATCACTTACTTCATAAGGACAATTTTGATTATTAGAATGTATATCAAATATTAATAAAGTCATAAGAACATTCCATAAACATCATTTTAAGGATGTTTTGTCCTAACATTTATATAACTTTTTCAAAAAATGTTAGTCAAGGTTGTAGGAACAATCACCATTAGCTGGCCTCCAACAAAAATCTTTTTAGCAGATTCTATCTGAACAGACCTAAAGTGTAATAGATATCTTGAACTATGGGAACTCGTATGATAGATCTACAATACAAAAATCTGGAGCGCCTCAGACTCTGTTGTTATGTTATGGTAGCCCAACCGAAACACAGGCAAGTTAAGCAAGCAAGGCTTCATGCTAGGCTAAAGTCTTGAACTCATTAACACATTAACTATTATTCATTATAATAGTTAACTTGAACCCATTAACACATTAACTATTATTCAAGGGTTTGTTAACTCATTAACAAACCCTTATGTAAAGCATTCAGCTAAGCAGTGTCTGCTCTCTTGACAATAAGCTGGAAGAGGGTTACTTCTCAAAAGAAAAGCAAAGACTTTCTCAGAGGAATCTCAGAAACTCTCTGAAAACAAACTCATCCCTTGACGATCCGGTCCTGCGGAGACCATATTGCTCTGGTAAAAACAAGGGTGGCGTTTTATGCATTTTGGTCTGTTATATCAGAGACGTATGAGGAGGAGAAAATGAATTGATGGAATCCCAACTCTCGACAGCTCGACTGTTGGAAAGAAGCACATTTTTACCTGTCAGACCGTTACACAGCTCTCACCCATCATCTCACTCCTTCATTTCAGCGCTGCATCTTAACTTACAATCATCTTTCGGAACCGCTGGGAAACCTGTGTCTTAGTTGTATTACAGCATAATGCATGTGTTGTATATTACAGCATATATCTAAGAATTACTACTGGTTGTTTGTGCAGTGCTGTATAAAGAGAGTAACTTTTAAATATATGCTGTAATATACAGTGAGTAAGGGGAAGATTTTTAATGTTTTTGAAAGAAGTCTCTTCAGCTCACCAAGGCTGCATTTATTTGATCAAAAATACAGTAAAAATTATGGAATATTATTACAATTTAAGCCAATTGTTTTCTGTGTGAATACATTATAAAATATAATTTATTGCTGTGGTGAAATCCTGAATTTTCAGCACCATTACTCCAGTCTTCAGTGTCACATGATCTTCAGAAATCATTCTAATATACTGATTTTCTGCTCAAGAAACATTTCTGATTATTGTCAATGTTGCAAACAGTTGCACTGCTTTATATTTTATGAAAACCATGATCAATTTTTATTTTCAGGATTTTCGAAGAACAGAAAGTTCAAAAGAACATTTATTTGAAATAGAAATCTTTTGTAACATTAGAAATTTAGTTTTTGATCAATCTAATGAATCCTTGCTCAATATAAATTAATTTATTTTAAAAAATCACACTTTTAAACAGTAGTGTATATCTACTGTTGTATTTGTGCATACATACATACACACACACACATATATATATATATATATATGTGTGTGTGTGTTCTAAGTGTTAAATCTTAACAAATAAAACAAAACATGTATAATTTGTGTACTGACACATTATTTGTATACTGATATTGCATATGTTTTGCACTTCAACAGCAGATCTGATGACACAGAATTCAGTCTTTCATTTGCAAAGACAGTATTAATGAACTGCCTTGCAAAAACTACTATATTTCCAATATGTACATTTCATTTAACACTAAATCCCTTACTTTCTTTAATGACATCAGGAGGAAGTGAACGTGAAAGGTGCCTTGCGATTAAATCTGATTACGAAAAGGACTCGCGATGACATTTTCCAAAGAAATCATACATTAAGGAAATTGTCCAGGCCGCATTTCCAACAAAAACTCTGCTGTGTAGTAATGAAGTGACAGCACACTTTCTTAACCTGAAGAAAACTAGAGCCTTCAAGCTTTAAATTGATATAATAAAAATTGAGTTATGAATGTGTCGGCTGATATATCCCTAGCGTTGTATTCATCAATCATAAACAACACACTAACGACAAATGCTCTTTTTAATATGAGCACATGAAAAGACAAAGACACGACAAACTCTTCATTCCTTGGTTTATTATTGCAGGCTCCTGACGCCATTAGCAATCAATTCCAACATTATCGTTCGTTTATTCGTTTTCTTTCCCCCTCAAGGGCTGGAAATCCATCCAAAGCATATAAACAGCCTTTAATTTGTGAGTCAGCACATGCACTAATACAAGCCTCTTCTCCTGAATATCTCTCAGTGCAAACCACCGTTTGACGGGATGGACGTGACTCGCCAAGCTGTTGGTTTGTCGGTGCTTTTGTAGATACGGGAGGACACCCCATGTGGAGGTAAGCCTTCAATGCATTACTGTGACGCCAGCTTGAGGAATGAGAGATGGTTTGTGTTTATAAATACGTCTTTGCTGGGTAATCAGTGTATGATTACAAGGTACCACACGGAAAGACATACATTAACATCCACTCACAGAACATGTCCAGCCGCGTATGAATATATGAAATATGTTTATGCATGCAGCGTGTGTATGTATTGCTCCTTGGCCGGCTACGACAGGCTTTTGGAAAGTCAAACACGTTTGAAAGGCCGCGTTGTTTGCTTTCCAAAAAGCTGGTTGCAGATAAGCTCTGGGTTGCTGTGGTAACCTACCCTTCTGGAGCCATGGCCCAATTTTGGAAACCACAAAATCAACAGAAGCGTGATGGACAGAAAAGGGAGTAGAGGCGAAAGAAAGCAAGGTGTGTTTTTGAAAGCTCTTGAAAGGGGATGCGAAACAAGCCCGAAATGGACTAAAAGATCAGCATCCATCAATAAATGCCAGGGGACATTGATCATCTGGACTATTTAAAGTAAAGAGACATGTTCTGGATGCATTAGCTTAAACGCTTTGCTATTTTATATGAAAAATGTGCGTGGGGAAAAAGGTAACATCATGCAACATTAAGCAAAAACAGTTGAGGATGTATAATGTGAATGAATTTATTTCGGTTTAATACTTAAGACAACATAAAAAGCCATTTCAAATTATTGTTTGAGCATCGTATATGTGTTTCCATGTTGTGTTTCCATTTATATTTTGGGGGAGTTCAGAAGGATCCAAAAGTCTCAGACAACATTTATCACATTTCACCATATTTCATATTAGAAAAGTAAATATACCCCCCCCCCCCCCCCCCCCCCCCCCATAAGATAGGATATCAAATCATATGAAATCAAAGTCATATAAAAGCTTCTATGATAATTATTTATATTTCATAAAAAAAAAAAAATAATAATAATAATAAGACATTGTTTAATTTTGATCACTGATATATGCAGTGTTTGGGTAAGTTACTCTAAAAAAAAAAAAGTAGTTAATTACTAGCTACTAATTACATCTTCAACAGTGTAATTACATTACTGTACTAATTACTCTTTAGTATTGCATTACTTTATACTAATTACTTTCTAAGTCCGATATCAATCTTGACCAGTTGAACAATACAAGGACTGACATGAAACTACTCTTTTAATTCTTTCAAATAATAATTGTCTAAAATTGCATAATTTTTTCTTAAAGTAACCAATGCATTTAAAGGGAGAAGACTGCATTAAAATATATATTTTGATATTAGACGTTAAATTTTGATGAGAAATCCACTGTTGTTTTATATAGAATTGTTCTAAACAGTATTTAATGCAATTACATCACAACTGTAATTAAATTACAGAAAATTTCAGAGTAATCCCCAATTTTACTTTTTTAAAAGTAATTAAATTACAGTAATACTTAGTAATTACTTAGTAATTAATTACACCCTCTAAGACATTTAGAATTTTCAACACTTCTTGTAGATTTGTTTTTCTTATAATTTATAGCATATATAATTAAAATGCTCAGATCAATTTTTCATTAAGTAGTTTTGTTCCAGTTATGAGCTGAAGTGAGTTTAAGCAATGAAAGCAGGAGAAAAAACTGTGAGATTTATAGATAGAAAACAGACCCACTGTGACAAAAACCTGAACCATCGAGTCAAGCAAAATTCAACGTATTTAAAAGTGGATCAGGGAGTTATAAATTCAAAGCTTTTTCATAGTCTCTCCTCTCAGTGGGTGCGAGCAGTGCATGATGCCATCCCAATAAAGCCGTGTCGACGTGCTGTTTCATTTCCCCCGATGGCTCTGAAATTACGCCTCATGTTTCGTTTCACTGCGTCTCACTGAACCTGAATCTGCAACCTCTCGAACCGAAGGTCTCAGTGTAAGAGAAGTGGCGTACTCCTTCAGCTGCACAGTTACTCCTTTACGTTATTTTGCTCAAAATGCACATATACCATTAAATGTGTGTATTGGCATTAATGCTCCCGTGAAGAACCTTTAACTTTCATGGAAACTTGTGGTAACACTTTATTTTAAGTTGTCCTTGTTACATATGTTACATGTATTTATAATAACAATAAATTATGCATAATTATATGCAAGTAACCCTAAGCCAAACCATAATCCTAACCCTATCTTGTAACAAGGACACCTTAAAATAAAGTGTAACCAAACATTCTCTTCCACACAAAAAGTTGTCTATAGTGGAAAAAGGTTCTTCGCAATTAGAAAAAGTGGTCATTTTAAGAACTATCCACTGAAAATTTATATTTCTTAAAAATGGTTCTTCTATAGGAAAAAAAAAAAAAAAAAAAAAAAAACACTTTTGGAACCTTTATTTTTGATCTATTGATCAGGAAGTCATAATCATGAATTTGAAATATTACTGCCCCATTTTAGTAATGAAGCCTATTTATTTATTTATGTATTTACTGCTATTCTAATTACTTTTTTACATTCTATTTTGAGTCACATGTTCATTATTTAAAATTCTTTGAGTAGCTGGGTTTTTTTCCAATCTTAGCATGAAAGGATATTTGAAGACAAAATAATCACTGGATTTGCCTAAGTTTGCCTGATTAGTAACACTGAAGTCTTATATGCAAGCAATAATTACTGCATGTACTGCTGCTTTGACATTATTTATTATTCATTTCTGTTTTTGTTGTCATTTGTCATTTTTAATATTTATTTATTTATTTATTTATTTATTTATGCAAGTTTAATGCTCTGTGCTTGGTCATCTCACTAGTCAATCAAACAGGTCTCTACCGTCTACTGTTTTTATCCAGCATCAGATGCGATGTGATCGTTTTGTCGTTTAGTCTCAGGTCCGTCTACTTGAGATTGCAGCCCTATGTCAGAGTTCCAGTTCTCCTGAAGAACCCCATGACTGTCATTTTCATCGGTTCCCGGACGTTTACACAGTATCAAATCACACAGGCCCTTTTTTTACAGAACCAATTAGATCTACTAAATCAAATGTGCTTGTTTAGGTTTCCTACACTAATTTAGAGAGACAAAATCAATTAAAACCTGATACTGCTCAGGTCTCTCAGGTCTCTTAATGAGCATACCTAACCAGTAATTACAGCTCTAGTTTACTTACAGACCAAACCCTCTAAATGAGTGTGTGCGCGCTTGAGTTCGGCCATGAGTTTTAACAAACACGCTACTTCTTCTGAAATTTGACAAAATTGCTTACTGCACAGGCATATATATATATATATATATATATATATATGTGTGTATATATATATATATATATATTATATTATATTATATATATATATATATATATATATATATAATTTTTTTTTATTATCATTTATTTATTTTTTTTTTATTTTTTTTTTTTTACACTGTAAAAAATTTCAGACCTCCCCAACTCAAAAATTTCTAGTGACTGATTACATCAAAATTTTTCAATTGGCCCAACTGAATTTTTGCAAATTGATTTTTTTTTAAATTGTGGCAACAGACTGTTAACATTGGCTCAATGAGAAATAATGTGTTGAGACAATTGAAGAAAAAAAAAAAAATCTACTAAACCATGTTATTGTCCCAATTAAATATTTTAAATACTAGTAGCATACTTTTTTTTTTTTTGTTTGTTTGTTTTACCTAATCTAAAAATGTATTTTGGCAAATTTATATTGCTAAAGCAACCTTACTGAATTGTTTATTCCCCATTGTCCCAAAAAAAGAGATAAAAAAAAATATTAAATGATGATACACTGAACACTGACACATTTTAATACATTTTTTTTAATCAAATCTACAACAATATTGTAAAAATACCTTACAATGATAAATACATTGAAATTTTCTTCACAGTAAACCTTACAAGATCATGCATTTTAATTCTCATAAGATACACAAAGCTGATGAACTGCACTTTAAACATTAATACATTCACAAACATGCAAAAATATCAAAAACACCATCAAATGTAATAATTTATCTGAGGTTCCTTCAACCAGTGTTCAGTGTAATGTCACCTGAATATTACCATTCTCACAAAAGGTACTCTGAGCTCATGAAACTGCATCTTACACTTCAAATGTTTGCCAAAAAAATAAAAAATAAAAAAATAAAATAAAATAAAATAATCTTATAAGAGGTACTTTGACCTTGAAGGGTTAGTTCACCTAAAAATGAAAATTATGTCATTAATTACCCTCATGTCATTCCACATCGGTAAGACCTTTATTCATCTTCAGAACACAAATTAAGGTATTTTTGATGAGATCTGGGAGCTTTCCATCCCTCCATAGAAAGCTATGCAGCTTACACATACAAGAACCAGAATAGTAGGAAAGACATCATTAGAGTAATCAACGTGACTCCAGTGGTTTAAACCTCAATTTTAGGAAGCAACGCGAGTGCTTTGTTTGTGCAAAAAGTAAATAAATAAATAAATAACCACATTATTTACTAAAAGATTGATCTGCAACCCAATAGGGGAAGCACCACTTCACTTTGGCTATTATTTTGTAAATAAAGCAGTTTTTTTTTTTTTTTTTTTCCCCGAACAGAACTCTTGCGTTGCTTCATAAAATTTAGGTTAAACCACTGGACTCACACTGAATACTTTAATGATGTCTTTCCTGCTGTTCTGGAACTTGAATGTGTAAGTTGCATAGCTTCTAATAGAGGGTCAGAGAGCTCTCGGATTTATCAAAAATATCTTAATATGTGTTCTGAAGATGATATAAGGTCTTACGGGTTTGGGTACGACATGATGTTGAGTAATTAATGACAATTTTCATTTTTGGGTGAACTAACCTTTTAAATCCTTGTTGTACTCCATATTGAGCGCATACAATAATGCAAAGAGTACAATAAATACATTTACAAATTCTCCTAAGTTGTCAAGCACCACCTCCTCTTCCAGGACAACGGAGACATTTAGCACACTTGACAGGGCTCTTGAAGTGTAACTGCTGCTTCTTACTATTCCAATTTTCATTGCAGTTGTGTGGTTCTCCAATGGCTCTTAAAAAAAATAAATAAATAAATAAAAATAAAAATTGCCATGTCAATATAAGTCTACATATAACTTCAATAACTTATGCAGCCTGCATTACACAGAGCCATGTCACAGAAATGACATCTAAGAGCTAATATTATTTGACACTAATATGGAATAAACATATTCAATAAAAACTTTGAGTTAAATACTCACTGTGAAATTCGTAGTGGTTTGTTTTCTACACTTCTGACTTCTGACTAAATGGTGTCTCGTAAGCTCAGACCTAACAATGGTGGGCTACACTGAGGGGAACAAAAAAAATTGTTATAGCAGAAACGTTTTCCTTGTGTCTCGTACATTTAATATATTAATCATAAAGTGAAATAAAAAACAATTTAGTTCAATAAATAGTAAATTTAGATAACCGAGAGATAGGGGTGTGCGATATTGACAAAAATTATATCTCAATATTTTTTGGGATTTTATCGATAACAATAATTAGACGGACGATGTTTTGCTAAGTTATTGTACTGACATTTTAAGGACTTCGGTGAACTCCTAAAGTTTTGGTATTCTGCATTTTCTGTGTGGTGGTCAGTTCACAGCAGTCATAGAAATGAATATTTTCCAATACGTTTAAATTGAGTTTTACCTTTTATGGGCATTTTTACCTTTATAAAGCCATTTTTCTAAAAGTGTGCATCATCTTTTGAGTCAAATTCTTACATTTTAGTAGTACAATTAGAATAATAAGACATTTGGGCTGTTACCAAGCAAATGAAATCAGTATCAACAAAATTCATCTTTGCAATGCAGCGGAAACACAGAAGCTTCATCAGAAGTGGCATTTAGATGTATTTACACACTGTTTAATGCAGGACATGAATCATTTAACCTACAGTTACAACTGCATAAATAATGTTTTGATATTTTAAACATTAAAACGTTGAATACTGATTTTTGGAATTATTTAAAAATGAAAGATACTTTAAATGTGAAATTAAAACCGCCAGTAGGTGGCAGCAATCACTGTTAATAAATAATTAAAAAATAAGTCAGTTACTGAGACCTGCACTCTGTTTAACTTAAAAATGATTTAATAAATACAAAGTTCAGTACTCACCATAACTTTAATGATGGAAAATCCATCTGGAAATTATGTTTTTTCGCTCCTCAGCATTGTCTCCGCTCTCTCGCTCTCCTGCGCACAGGAATTTACCGCGAACTATACCAACGGTTTCTCTCAGGCGCATGCGTACACAGATTTTTCACTTCTGCTTGATAGATTGGCTGAGCACAATTTAATATGTTCCGTGAATATATATATATTTTTTATTTTAACTTCAGACCTTCAGCTAAAATTAGTACAATGTATTTGTTTGTTTGTTTGTTTGGGGGTAATTTTTGGGAAGCAATTTGTTGAGTCAATATTTATTTGTCAGCTTCCACAATTTTTCAAAATGTAAATTTTTTACAGTGTATATACTTTTTTATACTTATATTTATTTTGGTACACAAAAGGTTAATTTTTGAAAAATCGTCCAGCACACTAACCCGATTTTTATGTTAAAATAACTAAAAACACCAAAAGCACTATAAATGTAATTCACAAGAAAGTCTTCTGGTATCATGCATTAGCTTTGTGCCCAAAATTCATTATTTAGTTCAGTCAGTGAACTGTTTCATTGAGTTTAACTTGAGGACCAGATCAGGGATCAGTCTTTTGGGTCATAGACCTTTTAATCACAAATCAGACTTAATGATTCATCCACAAATCAAAGTTCAATGATTTCAGTGGTTCTCAAAGTGACAATTGTTTCTTAACCAATTTTAGCTTAGTTTAGTTAAGTTTTCTTTCTTTTTTCTTTTCTTTTCTGGAAGTGGAAAATAAGAAAAATCAGTAGTAATGACCCTTTAATGCAGTTTTCAGAACGGTGATATAACCTACAGGCCTGTTTAGATATTTGACTGATTATGAAATGATTTATTTTGATATCACTTTACAGTAAGGTTTCATTTATAAGATTACAACTACATTAACCACAAAAGATTATGTGAACAATACTTGTACAGCATTAATTAAATCTTAGTTACTGTTAATTATAATATTGAAATCAAAATGTGTATCTGTTTACATTAGTTAATGCACTGTGAACTAACATGAACATTTTTATTAAATAACATTAACAAAGGTTAATAAATGTGTAAAAATATATATTACTCACTGTAAGTGTATCAGAGTTTCAGATTTTATGAAGGTAAATGTAAGACTTTAAGACATTTTTAGGACCAAGTAAAACACATGTATTTCATTTCATTTCATTTTATTTCATTTCATTTCATATTTTTTTTTTTTAATTTTATTTTATTTTATTTTATTTTATTTTTTTATTTTTTTATTTTTTTTTTTTATTTCTACAGTGTAGTTTACTGGAAGGGAAGATTTTCAGTGAATAATGCCTTAAATTTCACTGTTCATCACATAAAGGTATCACTTCAATTGTTGAATGAAGACTTTGAATAGTGTCACTGGGGAAAAAAGTGATTTTT
Source organism: Spinibarbus caldwelli (assembly GCA_039654775.1). Lineage (NCBI taxonomy): Eukaryota > Metazoa > Chordata > Actinopteri > Cypriniformes > Cyprinidae > Spinibarbus > Spinibarbus caldwelli. The sequence goes on along the minus strand of CM077256.1, from coordinate 29,760,854 downwards.
CAAAGTTTTCAAAGATTATTGGAGTATGTTTTACAACCAAATAGTATTTCAGTCTTTCTACATCAAAATGTCATGGTACTTGACATTTCTTTGTAATTATTTGTGAAATGAATGAGCAACTTCTGAGTGAAAATTATTTGACCATCAATGTTTTTTTTTTGTTTTTTTGTTTTTCTCAGTGTAGACTAATTTTACAATTATTTTTGCTATTTCAAAAAACTGAAATATTTGTACCATAGAAGAACAAAAGTCACATTGATTTGAATGGGAGTAAAAAGCAGGATTTTATTTTTTTTCAGGTGAACTGTTCCTTTAAGTGGGTTTATTAGAGGTGAGTAAGGTTGGGACGACGGGAAACAAACAGGACTGAAATCCACGGGGTGGCACTGCGGTATCTGTTACATTTAACTGTACAATCTTAAACTCACAATCAACTGTTTCTGAGGAAAAATAAATAAATTGTGCGTCACCTGGCAGCTCTGCGGTAATGCAGATCAGCGCACTGATAAAGCTGTGTTCTGGGTTTGAAATCTGATTATCTGGGCTGTAGCTATTACTCCACTTCACATTTAGAGCACTTTATTCCTGAAGTACATTAGAGGTTGTCAGCTAATAGCCAGACGCGAAGACTGACGTACAGGTTAGTGCTCGCGTCACTGTAAACAGAGGGCGCCTGACCAGGGCCTCTGGGTCTCAGGTGTCCCTTTAATTCAATTTAAAGCCACTCTTCATAAATAAGCATACCTACATGCAGGCCCACCAAACGTTATTCTCTCTGACACTTGCCATGATGTGTTTACTGCACTTATCTGGCTAACAGAGTCCAGAGTGGAACGAGAGAGTCCATTTATATAATCTTAAAATCTGTTCCAAAAAAAAAAAAAAAACACCCACTCACTTTCTCACTTATTTTTTCCTCATAAAACTTTGGGTGTTCACCAAGAACTCAGTGTGCACACAGATGGTTAGTTTTGTCTAACCCATCAGCAACAGCAGTGCATATATAATAGTATGATGAATTTCATGAATGCACAATTAATGTGATATGCAGGGGCATTATGCGTTATGAGGGGCCACTGGTGACATTCTCATTTGGTAATTACACAAGACAAAATCAACAGTCTAGACGTGATCATAGTTTTCTTTTTTCTTTTTTTTTTCCTTAACAATTTTGTAGTTAATTTATTATTATTATTATTATTATTATTATTATTATTATTATTATTATTATTATTATTATTATACATAATGCTGACTTGTCAAATGTATTTGTCAAATGTATTTATTTGTTTGTTTGATTGTTTGTTTATTTACTTATTTACTTACACAGTCATCCAGCACACTATTTTTTTTTTATATTGAATTCATGTGGATTTGATTTTATTTTTTCACTCTAATATAATTTGAAAAACACCAAAAATCTCCATAAATGTAATCCACAAGACTATATATGAAAAGTCTTCTAAAGTCATTATCAGTCATCCAAACATAATCATATATGATCAGGGTTTCTGCAGACTTTTAAAAAGGTCTTAAAAAATCTTAATTCCCACTCTCACCAGTTAAGCCCCTAAAGCATTAAATTCATAAAGTCATGGCATTAAATGCTGCATGCATGCAATGCATTGAAATGCACAAAAAAAGAAAATTCTCAGTATTATTTTTTTCTTGTTTTCCCATACAAATATGCAACTGTCCTTAAATCAGAATACATTTATTTCAGATGCAATATAAGAACATGAAGTCTTGTTTTCTAAAATAATAAATAAATAAATAAATAAATAAAATACGTTTCTGCTTAAAACAAGAACAAATATCTGCCAGTGAGGAACGAAAACTTGTTGGAATGAAAATGAAAATCCGTTTGAACTAAACTGATTTATTTCAACTTCATTTTGATCAATTTCTCATAAAACAAGACTTCTTATTGAAAGATCAGTTAGAAGTTGTATTGTCAAACTTTGAGACCTTGCTAATACATTTACATTTAGAGACCATATTAGCGCATTACGTTCCCTTCCTTTTAATTTATTATTTGTTTTACTTTGTGCTAAAAATGTCTTATAAACTCTTACATTTACCTTCATAAACCTTGCAGAAACCCTGATGCACTTACAGTGAGCAATATATATTTTTTACACATTTATTAACCTTTGTTAATGTTATTTAATATTAAAACTGTCATGTTAGTTCAGTGCATTAACTAATGTAAAGAGATACAAATTCTGATTTGTATGTTATAATTAACAGTAACTAAGATTCAATTAATGCTCTACAAGTATTGTTCACATAAGCTTATGCAGTTAATGTAGTTGTAATCTTAACAAATGAAACCTTATTGTAAAGTGATACCATAATAAATCATTTCATAATCAGTCAACTATCTAATCAGGCCTGTAGGTTACATCACCGCTCTGAAAACGTAACTTTGCTAATGGTTCATTACTACTGATTTGGCCTGCATGGCTGCGGTGTGTGTGTGTGTGTGTGTGTGTGTGTGTGTGTGTGTGTGTGTGTGTTGTTGGCATTGGCTGCGCAGTGACCAGGCAACCTTCTGTTGTGTTCAACAATAGAGAAGGTGGACAAGCTTTCTCCCTCACTGACTCATGTAATCGGGTCACAGACTGACCCTCTGGAGGTCATTCAGCAGCAAAAGCCAAAAATCCAGATCTGTATTGGACATGACCCAGTCAGGCCCATTATATGAGGAAAACCCTGATTGCTGCTTACTTGGACTCCATGTTCGGACTCGATTCAGTGAACGCAGATGAAAGGAGGTGGACATTTGTACTGATTTTTGATTGAAATCACAATGTATGGATGGGGTTTCTGAATCATCCAAAGCATGTCATCAGAACTATTCCATGGTTTCCTGGAACGTCCGAGAACAAATTGCCTGAAGAAAATTAGCTTCTTACTCACCATTTAATGACTAATAGAGCAATTTAACTGTTAACTGTGACATGGAGTAAAATCAATGCTTCCTATGATTGTATGTTAATATCATTGTTATTATTAAAGAATGGCAAACTACATTTCACCTTTCTAAATTCATCATAGGGAGACAATGGGGAACGATGTCGAAATCCGCACTGAAAAGTCTGTGATATATATTAATAATAATATTTTATTTTATTTTATTTTATTATTTTATTTATTGTGATTTATTTATTTATATGTTTTATAATGATTGGTGATTTTCAACTTTTCTCTCAAATTGAAATCCTGCTAATATTAATAGTCAGGGGGGAAAAAAATGTGGTAATTAAAATTAAATTAAATTAAATTAAATTAAATTAAATTAAATTAAATTAAATTAAATTAAATTAAATTAAATTAAATTAAATTAAATTAGCACTTTGAATCAGTGTAAAATTTGTACATTTTTTATACATAAACTTCTTAATAAGGTCTCATTTGTTAAAATTATATAATACATTAAATAACTTTCAATAACAATGAGCAATATATTTTTTTACAGCAAAACATGGAGTAATATCAGTGTAAAGTTTTAGAATGAATGTTAATAGGCAGCTTAACTTTTCACTCATATTAATATTCTGCTAATATTAATAGTGAAGAAAAAATTTATTAAATTAAATATTAAGTTAAAAATTTAATTAAAATAATTATATATAAAACTAAATTTAATGTTTTAATGTTTAATTTAAATATTAAATTAAATTAAATTAAATTAAATTAAATTAAATTAAATTAAATTAAATTAAATTAAATTAAATTAAATTAAAAATGTCTCAGAAGTTACGACATCCCACTTTATATCTCATATCCCTGATTGCTGCTCAGTAGAAGTTTCTGCTGACAATATATGGATGGAGTTTCTGAATCACCCAAAGCATGTCATCAAAACTATTCCTTAGTTTCCTGGAACGTCCGAAGACAAATTGCCTGAAGAAAATGAGTTCCTTACCATTTAATGACTAATAGAGCAATTTAATTGCGAACAGCGCCAAAATGCAGAGTAAAATCAGTGTTTTCTGATTGCGTATCGGGCACTGATAAAGCAGGCGGCTTTTTGTGTTGCAGTGTTGCTGTGGCAATAAACTGGCTCCCAATAGAAGAGACCTCCCATGTCCATGGCAGCCAAGTTTATTATAAAAACGTTGCCACCTTCAACAGACCACATGCTCTGTTATTTGTTTGGATAAGTCTGTAACCCCGTCCATCACAGCTGTGCTGAGTTCCCAGGAAGAAAAGAAAAAGTCCAAGCTGTCAGTTAGAAACAGACCGCTTGGAGGAGGCAAGTTTAGTGACTTTGTGAAGGGATATCTAAGGTTGTCCGGTGCCCCAGATAACCAAAACCCGCTAGTACCTTTCCAGACATAATGGATTGTATAGGGGAAATAGTTCTGGCGCTAAGTAATGGCTTTCCTCCCCAGCGAGGGATGGGAGTGCAAAGCGGCATCGTTCACTTCACATCACGCAAAATCCCAGCACTAATGGCTTGGGTAATGCTCAGGGGTCGGCGTGCCTTAATTGGGAATTAAGTGCTTTTAGTGTCCAGCTTTCTGCTGAGTGAAGCTGAAGGAACAGAACAGGCACGTGAAATCAGGCCAGCCATTACAGAGACTGCAAATATGAATTCATCTGGGAGGAGAAACTGTGGAAAATGACCATAGTTTGGGGCAGTTTAACCTTAAACTGTTTCCTATGCGATTTTAAGCATTAGAGAATTATTAAATCATTGAGGAAAGAGTAGCTTCATGATCCGTTTTGCTTCAAAACAAGAACATTGTAAGCTATCATTTAAATATTAATACTTTTACTCAGCAGGGATGCATTAAATTGATCAAAAGTGACAGTAAAAACATTTAGAATGTTACAAAAGTTTCAAATGAATTTCAAATAAATGCTGTTCTTTTTACCTTTTTTGGAATCCTTAAAAAATGTTTCCACAAAACTTCAAATCAGCATATTAGAATGATTTCTGAAGGATCATGTGACACTGAAGACTGGAGTAATGATGATGAAAATTCAGCTTTGATCACAGAAAAGCATTTTAATTATCCCTAAAGGTCAAAGGTCATATCACACCCTGGACGGTTCAAAATGGCACTGTAATGGACAACCTGAAGGGCGAAGGCCATGTCATTTTGGGATCTTGCTGTCAGCATGCCACAAATAGAATAAGATGGGATTCTGTTGTGATTTGACTTCTGTGTGAGTGAGAGATTGCACACATTTAGTCTTTGAGTTCAAGGAAACGGTGTGTTTTTCAATTCCTAGCCAAATGAAACATGATCTGATATGATTTTTTTTTTTCTTTCTCTCTTATTCAAGTTTAATGTACCGTTTAACAAGATTTCCAGTGAACTGCAGCTCAACTGTTTTTGTCAAGCACCATCAGCTTCCTAAACTACTACTTTAGACATGGACCCTTTTGTCTGGAGATTTTGCACATGGATGTGTGTATGGGTCAAAATTGAGGATAAAAACCCACTCATTGACTCATTGAGAAATAGGTTTAAAATTATTTTCTTAATCAGTAAACAAACATCAGTCAGTTGTTGAAAGAGGAATTCTTCAAGTCATAATAATAATATTATTAATAATAATAACAATTATAAAGAAAGAAAGCTTACTACTATTATTATTTAAAAAAAAAAATGTAAATGTTGTGAAATATTATTAAACTAAATTTTCAGCATCATTACTCTGGTTTTCAGTGTCATATTATTATCCTTCAGAAATCATTCCAATATGCTGATTTATTATTATTATTATTATTATTATTATTATTTAAATTAGCTTTACATTAAAATAATAAATGGAAATACAAATCTGTGGTTTCTTTTTTATTTAAAATTTTATAATGGTAACTTTCAGTTCAACTTTTTAATATGCTAATAATATTAATAGCAATGAAACTGTAATAAATTGTATTTTGCATTAAATTAAAAAAAAAATACACATTTTAATTGTGATCTCAGAAGTTTTGACCCCCACTGTACAACATACAGTATCTCATAGCCGACTTTTACACAAGCGAATGTGTTTTTTTTTTTTTTTTTTTTTTAAACCTTGCAAAAATGTGGAAAGTACACATTTCAGATGTGCTGCACACTGTTTACATAAAACTTTCAAAATGATCATATCAAGGGATTTTAAGAGCAATCCATCAATCACATAAGGCAGGTGAGGAGAGGCTGATATCTGATAATTCAGTTTAGACATAAGACCAGCATTCATAAGCATCTCCTTTTCCTAAAGGGCACTTCTTATACTAACATCACTGCCAAAGAGAGCAAGAGGGAAACCCCTGACGCTGATATTTATACTTTCCAATTTACCCCAGAAATTTATTACCTCTTTCTGGATTTGAATCATTTGGACATTTAATAACCCAGATAATACGCAAATAATTTCAGAGAATTATCCGGGTCACCTGAATATGGAGTTATGAATACTTTTAATAATTTTCAGTCGTGCCTTGCACTTGATTACCTGACAATAGCAATCATTTGTCGTGCGCTTATGCTGTTGTTCTTCATAAAAATGATATTCTGAGAGGTATTATAACAGCCCATAATGCATTTCTGCTGTATTAATTCCTCCCAAAAAGCATAAAGGTAGTGTTTTTGGCAGAGTTGTCGGGCACGTCGCATGTGGCAGCTTGTGAGTTGTCATGACGTGGTTTGTTGAGTTCACTGCACACATACTAAACCATATTAGACACCCTATAAATCCTGCTGCCCCAAGAAAGCAAACAGTAATCATGATACATGGCTGACTGATGAATGAACGACTGAATGTGAGAGGAGAGAGCAGCAGAGCATTATGGAGGTGATATGGCTACCAGAAACCCCTTGCTAGGAGTGTTTTTAAAACAGCAGTGTTTTTTTTTTTTTTTTTTTTGATGGCGGATGGAAAGAATTCGGCATCTACCTGCTTGGTAATGAGCAAAAATTATTCTTTGGCCTCTGGGAGCTGGCAGTGGAATCAAGAGACGCTTCTCAGGGCTGGAAAGACTGTTTTTTCTCAAAATAAAATAACAGAAATGTAACCTTCCAATTAATTCCAATTTACATATCCCCAGCTCCAGTTTCCATCTGGGAGAGGGCCGCGGGATGTCATTGCCATTGCCTTCGTTTGATTAGCTAATTAATAATTCCCTCAGTGCTGCAATTAAATCGAAATTAGCCAAACAGATGGGCTGCACAGGAGTGAAAGGGTGTGCTGCATTTTGACAGCTTTCTTCTGTGTAAAAACTCGAATGCGGTGTGTCCGCTTCTGCCACTCTGCTGCTCGTCTGTGAAGTTCAGCGGTAAATACTGCCAGAGATTAGGGCCGTTTGTTTGCTTTTTGTGTTTTTAACGCCGTCATCGGGTCCCTGGCACCACGGCTTTACAGTTTGTCACCTGCTCCATGCTGCGTACAGAGAGAAAAATCACATGAAGTCACGGCTTTACAACAGCTGGCAGAATGAAGGCACCTTGTGCCCTAGTCTGGCTCTAGACCAAAGACGTTACCCTACAGGGTGATTTGAGACTTTGCTTTCTAAAAAAAAAAAATAATAATAATAATAATAAGTAAAATAAAATAAAAGTGTTACATAACAAAAAAATATAAGGTTGTTGAAAAGATTAAAATAACATTTAAAATATAAAACAATCAAATGTATTATTATTATTATTATTATTATTATTATTATTATTATTGTTGTTGTTGTTATTTTATTTTTACAACATTTTATATTTTTGCACCTAAAAAATCTTTATATCTTTCTGTACAGCTGTACAGTTGACAGTAGCCATTGACTTCCATAGTACGGAGAAAAAAAAAAAAAAAGTACTATGGAAGTCAGTGGCTACTGTCAAGTGTTTGGTTACAAACATTCTTCAAAATATCTTATTTTGTGCCCAACAGAAGAAAGAAACACATACAGGTTTTACAGGTGTCTCGGTTATGTACGTAACCCTCGTTCCCTGATGGAGGGAACGGAGAAGTTATGTTGACCAATATTATGGGGATTCACTTGGGAGCCCCAATCATCACTGACTTTAAGAGAAAACGGCAATGAATATTGGCTAGTGGATTTTTGCATACCTGAGCCACTCCCCGTCCATATGGGTATAAATAGGCGACAGATGCGTCCACTCATCAGGTTTTACGCTGAGGAGCTGAGACCTTGGCCCTGGCCATCAGCGATGGTTTGAGGGTGTGGCAAGGGAACATAACGTCTCCATTCCCTCCATCAGGGAACGAGGGTTACATACGTAACCGAGACGTTCCCTATCTGTCGGTCACTACGAGTTATGTAGACCGACATTATGGGGCCCTGGAAAGCGCCACAACATGAACCCCGTCACAACCGTATAGCATAGCAAATGTTGGCAAGCAACCGCGTGTCAGACAAATGCTATGCAAAGGTCGTAACCTTCCGACCGCCTCAGTGCAAATTCGCTGACCGTGGTACCTGCAGGGACCACAGGTGAGTACATCGCTGCTGGAGATAGCCAAGCCGCTGTTCCTTTCCCCACAGAAATTTCACAGAGATTGCTTCAAGCCTTTCCTATTTGTTTTTTACAGGTTAGGCAGTAACGGTGGGGAAGCGAGCCTTCCGGAGAAAGGCACTACAGAGGCCACATCCTGCCCAAAGGGAGGTGACATGTGGAGACACTGATATGGACTGACCCAGGCCTGGGGCAGTACTACATATGGAATGGGCCTCTGGGGCAGGTCCTACCTAGGGGTAGGGAGGAGCAGCTGCCAGCAGAGCCTGACAGAGCAATCTGTCAAAGGGAAGACACGGGTTTATCGAGAGGGAAACCTTACCATGGAAGAATACACATATGGGATTGCCCGAAGGGAATCAAGCCATATGGACACCTAGGCCAGTACAGCGGCTGACCTGACCCGGGCAAGCTAACACAAATACTGGGCCTGACGTCAGACTGCTCCGCCCAGTCTGACTGCCGGGGGTGCTGGAGGAACTCCACCAGGGTTCGCCATCCAGGGAACTTTACTGGAGGAGGGAAAAGGCACTTGCATCCCTGGGTGAGGGGGCATGGCGCAGCAAGCGTGACATCAGCTGGCTCTTCCCGCCACTTACCTGTTACCCAACACACGGGAAGCAACTGGCTCAATGCGGAGATTATAAAATCTCACAAACGTGTTCGGTGTCGCCCAGCCCGCAGCTCTACAGATGTCTGCCAGAGAGGCGCCGTGCACCAGCGCATAGGAGGAGGCAACACTCTGTGTGGAGTGAGCCCTCACCCCCAGGGGGCACGGCTCGTCTTGGGATTGGTACGCCAAGGCGATGGCATCCACTATCCAGTGGACCAACCTCTGCTTGGAGACAGCCTTCCCTTTCTGCTGACCTCTGTAGCAGACAAAGAGCTGCTCGGAGCAAGACCTGCTCCTCATCCTCCCTGACCTTGCACACAGTCTGTGCAAGAAGGCTCACTGGGGGAAAGGCCTACTTGCGAAGAGCCCGAGATCAGCTGTGTGCCAGTGCATCCGTGCCGAGGGGGGCCTCGGTCAGGGAGTAATACAGCTGGCAGTGGGAGGACTTGCAGGAAGCAAACAGGTCCACCTGGGCTTCGCCGAATCGACTCCAGATTAGCCGGATTGTCTCGGGATGGAGTTGCCATTCTCCAGGGAATGTGAGCTGTCGTGAGAGCGCATCGGCTGCACGACTGAGCTCCCCTGGAATGTGGACGGCGCGCAGCGACTTGAGCCGCGTCTGACTCCAGAGGAGGAGATGGCGGATGAGCTGTGACATGCAACGTAATCATAGACCTCCCTGCCGGTTGATGTTCGAAACAGCCGCAGTGTTGTCTGTGCGGACCAACACGTGCTTGTCTGTGCCAAAGTTGATGTGCCAAAGCAGTCGGGACCCTGTCCAGAGCCCCGAGGCTGCCTGCCCGTTGCATGTAGTGCCCCAGCCCGTACTGGAGGCATCCGTCGTGACAACGACATGCCTGGACACTTGTCCTAAGGATATCCCCGGCCCGTAGGAAAGCAAGGTCCGACCAGGGGTTGAATAAGCGGTGACACGTAGTCACTCGATGTGTACCGCGGCACCATGCCCACCTCGGGAATTGGGAGTGCAGCCAGTGCTGAAGTGGTCTCATATGAAGCAATCCGAGCGGCGTGACTGCGGCTGCGGATGCCATATGCCCCAGGAGCCTCTGAAAGGGTTTCAGTGGTACCACCATCCTGCCTCTGAGGGAACTCAGGCAGTCCAGCACTGACTGAGCACGCTCGTTGGTGAGTCGCGCCGTCATACTCACCGAGTCTAACTCCACACAGAGAAAAGAGATTCTCTGCGCAGGGGAGAGCTTGCTCTTTTCCCAGTTGACCCGAAGCCCCAACTGGCTGAGGTGCCAGAGCACCAGGTCCCTGTGACCGCACAACTGCTCTCGCGACCGGGCCATAATGAGCCAGTCGTCGAAATAGTTGAGGATCCTGATGCCCACTTCCCGTAACAGGGCAAGGGTGCCCTTCGCAACCTTCGTAAAGACACGGGGGGACAGGGACAGCCCAAAGGGGAGGACCCTGTACTGCTATACCTGACCCTCGAACGCAAACCATAGGAACGGCCTGTGTCAATGGAGAATCGAGACATGAAAGTAAGCGTTCTTCAGGTCAACCGCTGCAAACCAATCCTGTGGCTGGATTCAAGACTCGCAGATCCAGGATTGGCCGTAGACCACCGCCTTTCTTGGGTACGATGAAGTAAGGGCTGTAAAACCCCTGCCTCATCTCGGCTGGAGGGACCAGCTCAATTGCATTATTTGCCAGGAGGACAGCAATCTTCTTGCGCAAGACAGGTGCATCTCGGACTGCCACCGAAGTCTCGAGCACGCCGCTGAACCTGCGAGGTCGCCTGGTGAACTGAATCGCATAGCCGAGTCAGATTGCGAGAATGAGCCAGCAGGACGGGTTGGGCAGCACAAGCCACGACCCCAAACTCTCTACACCAAAGTGGCACCAAAAGAACAATCGACATACCCGTGGTGGTTCAGCGGAGGGAAGTCGAGCTGGATAGCCCAGAAAGCATCGCGTTCTGACTGATCAGAGCAGAACTCCCCGCATCCCCAGAGGGATTGGCCAGAGATGTGTGGAGAGGCATCGCGTCTCCGCCGTCTCCTGAGAAAGAGCAGCTTCCCACATCTCCGGGTTGCCCATATCAGGGCCTCTTCGTTGACTTCTTAGACGACTTAGTGGCTGGCTCGGACACGGGAGGGTGCCACGCTCCTGCGAGAGGCTCGACGTGCCAGCCTAGGTGTCGATTCAGCACGGGGCGGAGCAGCTCTAGAGGATGCAGGAGGGCACCCACAGCAACAAGCAGACTGAGGGCGGCAGCGGTGGCTGGTTGTGCATTACACCGGGGCAGGATGTGCTGGATCGCCTCAGTCTGCTTCTGTACTGACGAGAACTGCTGGGCAAAGTCCTCGACAGTGTCGCCAAACAGCCCAGTCAGGGAGATGGGAGCGTCGAGAAAGCATGCTTTGTCGACATCTCTCATCTCTGCCAGATTGAGCCAGACATGGTGCTCTTGGACCCCCATAGTGGACATCGGCTTCCCAAGGGACCGCGCGGATATTTTCGTCGCCCAGAGGGCGAAGTCACTCGCCGAGAGCAACTCCTGCATCAACCCTGGGTCGGTACTGCCCTCGTGCATTTGTTTGAGTGCCTTGGCTTGGTGTACCTGCAGGATAGCCATGGCATGCAGGGCAGAGGCGGCCTGGCCCGCACAACTGTAAGCTTTGGCCGCGAGCACAGCCGTCAGCTTACAGGCTTTGGACGGGAGACGCGGACGATTCCTCCAAGTGGCGGCGTTTTGCGGGCACAAGTGCACCGCAACCGCTCTCTCCACCTGGGGAATGTCCACGTACCCCCTGGCGGCCTCGCCATCGAGGGTACCGAGGATGGAGGAGGGAGACGAGCGACTTCTGGCCATAAAAAAGGGGCCGTCCACGACTTCATCAGCTCCTCATGCACCACAGGGAAGAAAGGCACCGGGGCAGATCGCGGTTGTGAACCTCGTCCCATCCCGAGAAACCAATCATCCAACCGCGAGGGCTCAGGACTGGGTGGTCTGTTGACCTCCAGCCCAATACTCATGGCTGCCCGGGCAAGCATGGTCGTCAGCTCCGGGTCCAATTTGGCGGTGGCGACAACACCTGAGGGGGGCAGCCCTGCCGAATCTTCATCCTCCGAGGACGATAGCCCATCCCCTGATGCTGCGATTGACATCCGATCCTCTGGGGGTGCACTGAATGAAATGATGGTAGCCGCAAGAGACGGGCCAGCGAAATCACTTGGGAACCGAACAGGACCATCGTCGATGGAAGGAATAAGAGGTCCGTGGGGACGTTCCCGGAGGAGAAGCTTTTATTGTCACCCTCAGATCTCCCAGAGCGCCAGACGGTGGCCCTCTGCTCGAGCCAGAGAGACCAGGATGGGTGGCGACAGAGGGTGCTCCTCCTTTTACGAAAGAGAGGCGAGATCGCAGCGAGGCCATGCTCATACGCTCGCAATGAACACATGAGTCATCGACGAACGCAGCTTCAGCGTGTTGGATGCCCAGACACTGAAGACAACGATCATGTCCGTCACTGGAGGACAGGTAACAATCGCAACCAAGAGGACACGGATGGAACCGCATCTTTAAAAAGACACAAGCCGTCCGTGTCTTGGAAATCTGCTCTTTTAGATTGAAGTGCCCAGGGGAATCGCTGATGACAGGGACATCGCTGTTCGCACCGTACCGCCAACCAAGAACAGCTTCCAGTCAATTGAAGAAAGGCTTTGTGAAGAATAGCACTCTTCATCCACTCGGCTCCGAAGCAAAAATCTGATGAGTGGATGCACCTGACGCCTCTTTATACCTGTATGTACGGGGAGTGGCTCAGATATGCAAAATCCACTAGCCAATATTCATTGGTGTTTTCTCTTAAAGTCAGAGATGATTGGGGCTCCCAAGTGAATCCCCATAATGTCGGTCGACATAACTCGTAGTGACTGACAGATAGGGAACTGTATTTACCTTGGCATAATTGAATAATAAGAGTTCTGTACATGGAAATGACATACTGTGAGCCTCAAACACCATTTTTTCCTCCTTATGTAAATCTCGTGAATAAAAAAGACCACTGAAAAATAGGCGAATCAGAACATAACACCGACTGTGACATAACAGTCGGGATCACTAATAGTTACGCTCCCAATATTTGCATATACCCGCCCATGTTCTAGTTCAGCCGAACCTGCACAGCCGAACCATCAGAAGTTCTGCATGTATTATGAAGAAACAAGCAAGGACAACAGCGAAAATGGCAGATCATGGAAATAAATGTTATGTTCCAGGCTGTGCAGGGGATGTGAAGTGCAGGGATGGGTTGGTGTCTTTATTCAGAAAGGCATGGAAAGCAAATGACGCGTTCTAATAAAATAACGCGAGCCACTAAAGGTACATGGTTAGCTCCTTGCTAGCGGTAGCCTGTTACATTGCAGTACATAAGATTTCACTTACCACATAAACAGAGTAAAGAGAGATGACTGAGGATGATGGCGAATGATTTACAGATCCTGAGCACCACTGACAAGCATCTGATCTTGTAAAATGTGTGGTAAGTACAGCCGCTCCATAGTATAAACAGAGTTCGTGTTATCGTGAATCTCGAAAGCGAAAGTGAAAGTAAAAAGCGATCGTGCATTTGAAAGCAGTTTCAGTGCCCCGTATATTAATAGTAGCTCCCTGATGCCCACATTTTATATACAGTATAATTACCCAACGATATAATTGCGAGAGAAAGTATTGAAATATGTATTTTCCTCACTGTGTTTGCTGTGTGAGCTACTGAAATGAGCCGCACTGTGAAACAGCCAATCAGAGCAGAGCCGCACTGTGAAAAAGTCAACCAGAGCAGAGCCGCACTGTGAAACAGCCAATCAGAGCAGAGCTAAACATTATTATTCATGACCCTTCCAAATAAGCCAATAACAGACCATTTCATTCTAGGGAGAAATCTTAGGGCTGTAAATACACATGTAAAACCGTTTCTGGAGAATTTTTTCCCTTACCTAATCCACATACCTTCTATGTAGATATCAGAGAACAATTTAAAATATTGTATCAATGCAATCTATGGCACCTTTAAACAACTGGAATGTGAGTAAATGATGACAGAATTTTCTTTTTTGGGTGATCTACTGTATCCTTTTAAATTTACTTTAACTTTTTATAATTTTACCTTAAATTATTTTCTTTAACTATTACAAAAAATATTTACTTAAGTTATGTAAATTTATAACAAATTTTAACTTAAATGATAAGTAAATCTATATATTGGTCCTTTGACATTTGTTAAGTATTTAGAGTGAAACGATATTCGTGATATGATAAAATATAATAAAAATGTTAGATAGGACTTGATTTATATAATCTGGAATTGATTAGATTGTGGCAAAATGGGCATTACTGTACCAAAATTGAAGCCACATAATTTGGTGTCTTTGTGACTTTTTTTTTTATTTTTTTTTTTTTTATTCAAGAATTGAAGAATCAGTTAATGATGCGTAAATATTTTTATGTTGCATGTTTTATGATTGTATAGGTTTTATGTATAAGTGTACAAGTTATATAACTCGGCCATCCAGGACATTCCTGTAAAAGATTTTTTTTTTTTTTTTTAATCTCAGAGAAGCTCTTTCCCAGTTAAATAAAGGTTAAAAAATAATAAATAAGAAATATAATTAAATAAAAATGAAATAAAAATGTAAATTTGCTTTAACAATGCCTAATGCCTTATTATCCAATAGCAATGTTTCTGTCATAAGACATGTCTATGGAAAATCAGAGTTGTTTCAGAGGAAAAATAATTGCGTAAAAAATGATTAAAGTTTTTATTTTATTTTATTTTGTTACTTTACTTTGCTTTGCTTTGTTTTGCTTTGCTTTGCTTTGAACTTGCAACAATTCACAATAAGACCAAGAACAAACATTAGGAGACACAATACAGATGGTTTTCATTTTTGCTGTTAAAATCCAGGATGATGTGGGTTAAAGACAAAATGCTGCAGATTTGATGCTGATGAAGGGCCTGTGATGCAAAAAACCAAAGAAACGCCACCCAAGAGCAACAAAGCATCTGTTAGCAATAACCCAATCCAATTTAACATCGATTTTGCATTTGGCATTGGAAATCGTATTTCAAATCATCATCATCAGCTCCTCCGTGTGGGACGGACCTCCAGTGCCAAGCAAAGGAGTCTCACCAGACCGACCAAGAACCTCAATAACACCAACAATTCTTCTTCCCCTCCTGACAGTTTCAAACGGCAGAGTCGCCTGATTTTATTACAAAACTGTGAGTGATGGCAGAGCGCATTAGCCTCCAAACGGCTACAATTACCATGCCGCAATTAGCACCAATCACAATTAAAGCAGTGGTGCAATTACACAAGCAGATGCCCGTGAGTCATGAGGCTTTAACAGAATGAGCGATGGATGAACTGTTGCTGGATGAGGGTGGTAGCGTTGACTGCGTTAACCCAGGCGTGTGGGCCGTAATTGGCCAAATCCATCCCTGTAGAAGCTGGAGGTCACATTCGCATTCAGTCAACATGTTCTCACTCCTAACTCACTTGGTCAGGATCACTTTAACATCACTTTTTGACGCAGAGTCCTCGGTTGCTTTAAATAAGAAACCTTTGGCGTCAACATGCTGACGCGAAAGGCATTTGGGAGTTTTATCAATATGATTAAATTGCATATTGAGTAGTAATTTTGCCATTATTGCATATATGTTGGGGTGTGTGTGTGTTTTTTTTTTTTTTGTTTTATGTAAACGGTCAAAACAATTTTATGTACATGACACTATTTACACATTTTTAAGCACATACACCAACCCCTGCCCCTAAACCTACAATTTGTCAATATAACATACTGGATATAGCAGGCAGATACAACTACAGTCACAATTTATTCAAAAAGTATTAATATCTCAAGTCTTCCAAGGCAAAACGATTGATTTGCTGAGCTGTGGGCTATGACTAACTTCACAGGCAAAGCAGACAAAATTACAATGTATGTATCGTCATGTTTTACAAATAAAGCTTCATATTATGAGAAGGATACTTTCCAAGACCTTTATATCCTGCAGTCATGGCGAGATTAGGATCCTTCAATCTAAAAAACAAGAATTGAAAAAGAATCAAAAGCAACAGTGAGGAATCGATTCTTGACATTGAATCCATCGATTCCAGAGCCAGGAATTGGAATCGGAAAAATTTCGGAATCGAACATTCCTATTGATTTGTGAGAGGAATAGACACGATCGCCGTCTCTATCTGCCATAAAGCTCCGAAACTGTGTGCAGTCTGTGCACAAATTTAAAAATTGCCTCCAGAAGAAGTGTTACGTCAGCTTTGGTTGTGAAATGCAATTGGCTCTTGTGTGTCTTGTGACCGATTGCATCATGCTAAACAAGGTGGGGAGTATCTTTTTGTGCAGGGTACTCCATTGCTTCTAGTTGTTTGCATTATGCGTCACATTTAATGGTTTGCATGCATATTTGAATATACATTTATACTTTCATAGATATTTTGGAGCACCTAACCCCACCCTTACCCTAAACCTACCCACTTCTGAACAATATAAAACATGCAACAGGCTAATAAAAGTACAGTCACAGATATTTATTGCAAAAACTGACCATAAAAAAGCAGTATGAAAGTATTACAAACAAGTCGTGTTGCATTCCAAGTCTTCTGAATCCATATGATATCTTTTTGTGAAGAACAGAGTAAATCGTAAGGTTTTTAATCACTGAAAATGATTCCTGCTCCCGCACATATCACATTCAAAAAGATACTCCCCACCTTGTTTAGCATGACGCAATCAGTCAGGAGACACACAAGAGCCAACTGCATTTCACAACCAAAGCTAACGCTTCTTCTGGCAGCATTTTTAAATTTGTGCACAGACTGCACAGAGTTTCTGAGCTTTACGGTGGATAGAGATGGCGATAGTGTGTATTCCTCTCAGAAATCAATCGTTTCTCGAAAGACTTTGGGATATTAATACTTTTTGAATAAATTATGACTGTAGTTGTATCTGCCTGCTATATCCTTGTTTTATATTTAGACAAATGGTAGGTTCAGGGGCAGGGGTTGGGTTACGTGCTTAAAAATGTGTAAATAGTGTCGTGTAAATAAAATGTGACTCTGGAGCACAAAAGCATTCTTAAGTAGCTCAGGTATATTTGTAGCAATAGCCAACAATACATTGTATGGGTCAAAATTATCGATTTTTCTTTTATGCCAAAAATCATTAGGATATTAGGTAAAGATCATGTTCCATGAAGATATTTTGTAAATTACCTACCGTAAATATATCAAAACTTAATTTTTGATTAGTAATATGCTTTGCTAAGAACTTCATTTGGGCAACTTTAAAGGCGATTTTCTCAATATTTTGATTTTTTTGCACCCTCAGATTCCAGATTTTCAAATAGTTGTATCTTGGCCAAATATTGTCCTATCCTAACAAACCATACATCAATGGAAATCTTATTTATCAGCAGATGATGTATAAATCAGAATTTCAAAAAATTGACCCTTATGACTGATTTTATGGTCCAAGGTCACAAATTGTTTTGACTGCTTGCATTGAAAAAAAAAAAAAAAAACACACCCCAACATATATGCAATAAAGGCAAAATTATTACCCAATATGCAATTTGATCATGACGATAAAATTCCCAATGCCTTTCACATCAGCATATTGATGCCAAAGGTTTCTTATTTAAAGCAGTGGAGGACCCTGCACGTCGAAAAGTGACGCCAAGGGGTCCTGACCAAGAGCCAATGAATGAGAATGTGTTGATTCAGTAGGCCCAGATGCCTCCCGAATCCCTTTGTTTGGGACTGTGTGCGAGCGACTCTCTCGCTAGGCCCCTGCACTAAGCCTAGCGGCTGAGCCGGCGCTAGTCGGTTGTTTGAATAAAACCAAGTGTAAATATTGTCTGAGACCAAGTCAACACTTGTGTCATGCATTTTCAATTTGCCATTCAATTAAGTCCATTTATTTTTTTCCCTTTCCTAAGGGGGAAAGAAAAACAGGCTTAGCTGAGGCCGGAGAGATTCGCTGAGGCTAATGAAGGCGCCTCAGAGCGCTCGTTTAATGGCAGCTTTTTGTTCTGAGGATCAAGAAATTTGGAGAACAACACTGACGGCTCGATTAATACAGACTGAGTGTCTATAAAACCCATATTTACTATAATAGATTTGGAAATAAGCCTCTAAAGCCACCTTTCCTAGTGGATACTAACTCTGACTGGCTACACTCTCAGAAAAAAAGGTACAAAAGCTGTCACTGGGGCGGTGCCTTTTCAAAAGGTATACCAGTTTGTACCTAAAGGGTTCATATTGGTACCTTAAAGGTACATATTAGAACCTAAAGTGTACATTTTAGTACCTAAAAGGTACAAAAGTTTACCCATTGAAAATATACCACCCCACTGACAGCTTTTGTACCTTTTTTTGTACTTTTGTGAGTGTTCATACTAGGATAAAGGATGGTCTCTGCTCTTAAAGGGACAGTTCATAAAAATAAATAAATAAATAAATAAAAATAAATAAATAAATAAAATAATAATAATAATAATTGCAACCGTCCCAACATACTGTCCCTTATCACACTATTGATGTAAAAGCTTCCCATAACATTACATAATTGTAATTTTATGGATTAATAAAGAACGCCTTTCAATAGTTAGGTATTTCTCCTTTTTTATTTAAGTAAATAGGTTAAAAATGAGTTTGAGTCTAAGGTGGACTCATTTCCTTCACTCTCTTTGTCTTACACACATACATGCATCACACACACACACACACACTTATAAAGTCAGTTACATAAAATGATAGATTTGTCTAATTTGAATTTGAAAAGTAAGACTGTTTACCACTTGGTTAGCTGCTAATTGGTCAAACTAGTTCTCAAGACAGTCTTAAGATAATGGCTATGTTTATGCAACTGGCCTCAGTTCAGTAACCTTTCACAGACGTAAACAGAAGTAGGCTATTATTAAATTTCAGTGTCTTGATTTTGATTAAATTAATATTTTGTAGTTCAAATGTATTGTAATAATTAGCCAAGACAGGGTTGTTACTTGAAAATGTGTTTTTTTTCTTTCTCCATTTGCTATTCTTTGTTTTTACACAGCCACTTATTAAAGACCATGTATATGCACAAATAAAATAAAGAAATTGCAAAATGATGTTTAAGAATGGTTTTAATTACGTTTTAATGAATGTTGCAACTGTCCCTGTGGACTGTTGCAACCGTACCCTGTTGTGGGGTCAGTTGCAACATTTGACTTTGTCTATTGAAGTATAAATTGTATGTATATAATCATATGTGCACGTGTTACAGCAATGTGGGTGAGTAGCTGACTGATGTGGCTTTATTGTATTAAAATTCTGGCTTTCTAATGCAAACAGTCTCTGAGAAACTAAAGGAAATGCAAAAAGTGTTGCAACGGTCCCCACTCTCCCCTACATTTGTCAACATCAAAATTGTTCTTCTTTCTTAAAAAAAAAAAAAAAAAAAAAAGTACTTCTTTAAAGCACGACAAAAGATTATTAAATCATAAAAATGTCCTTTAAAGTAAAATTTTTAATTTAACATTATTACCAAGTGCACTTTTTAGTGTTTAGAAACATTGTCTGGTTTACGTACATTTGAGTGGCCTTTTATTTTATTATTATGTTTATAGTTTATTATCAGCAAGTACAGTTGTTGTTGCTGTGTGTATATATATATATATATATATATATATATATATATATATATATATATACACTGCCCTCCAACACCCCTGGCAAAGTGTGGTTTTGGATGATATCAGCACAAATCCTTTTGGTATAGCATAACATTTTTGGTGCAAATACATTAAAGTAACCTGACATTATCATTGAAGACCAGCAATAATAATTTTCATTTTGATTACAGAACAATGGCAATATATACATGTCAAAGTCAGACATGCCCCTTTGCCAGCTGTGATGCCTGGTTACTGGTTTAAACTTGGCCCAGGTTTTTAAAAGATTTTTGGGTCAGCACACCTTAATAGCTTCAACAATTGATTGCAAATTAAACAGCTTGGATGCCCAGATTATGCAGAGCTGTAAACTGCTAATGGTGGATATTTTGATGAATCGAAAATTTAAGTATTTTCTATGTATAAATTGTTTATGTAACAATATATATTTTCGTAGTTTGTGTTGTCCCTGATCAGTGCAAAATTATCACAAATTAAAAAGGATTCATGCCAATATTGTCCAAAACCCCACTTTTCTAGGGCATTTTTTGGAGGGCAGTGTGTTTATATATAAATATATATATATACTTTTAAGATTTGAAACACACTGGGAGTGCACATGCAATACAATTAAGTACATTTAATAAAAATATAATTTATTTAATTTTTAAACAAAGGGTTTCTTCTATGGAACGTAAAGGCATTTTGACAAATGTTCCAAATGTTTTTGTCCATACAATGAAATCCAAAGTATATGTTTCTTGTGTTCCACAGAAGAAAGATGTTGCCTGAATAAGTTTTTCCCTCTCTCTCCTTTTTTTTATTTTTATTTTTTTCATTTATTTATTTATTTATTTATTTATTGTGGCTTGGTAAACTATCCATTTAAATAGTGTATTGCATCACTTGTATTATTCTCTTAAAGGGACAGTCCACCTAAAAATGAAAATTCCGTCATTTACTCACCTTTATGTTGTTCCAAACCTGTATGCATTTCTTTCTTCTGCGGAACACAAAACAGAAGATTGTTACAGAATGTTGGTAAGCAAACAGCTTTGTTTCCCATTGACTTTCATTGTATTTTTTGTCCAAATGATAGAAATCAATGCGAAACGAAACTGTTTGCTTACCAGCATTCTTCATAATGTCTTCGTTTATGTTCCACAGAACTGTTATACAGATTTGTAACAACATGAGGGTGAGTAAATGACAGCTTAAAGGGATAGTTCATTTTTGGGTGAACTTTCCCTTTAAGCTGTATATAAATGAGATTCTGTTTGGTAAAGAGCATCTGCTATGTGATTAAACGCAAAAAGTAAAAGCTGGCTAGCAGCCAGTCACTGCATTAGCCCAGCGATTGCACCTTACGGCCACAAGAGGGGGCTGTTGAAGGACCCTTTCAGACAGGAGGTTAAAAAAAAAATACAGTTATGATGATGCCAAAGACCACAACAACTGGAAAAAGCACAATTTCTGTTCTCTGAATCATGTAACACATCTTACGGTGTCCTTCTCCCTGTCTTGCATTTAACACAATCCTCAATGCGATGATTACGGTTGGCCAAAGTTTTGTCAGGATTTAGTGTTCGGTGGCTGTCACTCAGCCAGTTTTCTCATGTTTTCAGTTCTGATTTGCATCCAACCATTGCTAGTGTCTTTTCACCATGCTTGACTTACATGTAAGCAACCATGACATTGCATTTATACATCACATGCTATCAAGTCAAAACTAACCTCTGTGCCAGTCAAAACAAGCTTCCGTGATTGATTAGTCCTGCCTGACTTGAAGTCCATGACGTACCGCGGTAAACATGCCAGATTCATTTGGGAGTCAGCGCCACACGACCACCTTCACTTTCTGTCAATGAGCTCCACGACAGCTAATTTAGCAGACACATTTCTCCCAACGTTTTATTTGCAAAGACACAGTAAACAGAATTTTGAAGAATTACACACAAAGGCATTTGGCAGATCGTGACCCAACAATTGTATATAGCTGAAGTACAGACAAAAATAAGCAACGGTTGGAAATGGTCGGTCAGGGGTGTAGGAACGATTTGAAAATGGACAAATTAAGGTATTACGTCCATGGAAAGTAACGATTATATCTCAAAAAGTGAATATGAGGGATATGAAGGGAAATCTGTTGTCTTAGTTATGATGAATGCTATGGGCCTGTGGATGTTATATTATGGGGGGGGGGGGGGGGGGGGGATAAACTCCTTAAAGGCATCATCATCAATAATAACAACAATAATCCAAATGAGTATATAACATATTTTTAATTCATAATTTTATATGTTCAATTTTTTTTTCTGTCACTTTTTTTTTGTATGTATATTTATTATGTATATGTAAATACAAACATATACAGTATATATTTTGAAAATATTTATATGTATATATTTATATTCATATAATTTATATTATATTTATAGATATATTTAATATATAAACATAACATTTCTTTTTTTAAATATATACATGCATGTGTGTGTATTTATATATACATAATAAATATACACAGTACACATCATTTGACAGCACTAATACATACACACACACACACACACACACACAAACATATATATATATATATATATATATATATATATATATATATATATATTATTTTTTTTTTTTATTTTTTTTTTTTTAGTTAAATGCATTTTTTTTCAAGGTAGTAATGCTCCTTCAGATAACATTTTTAATAGACAGAAAAGGCCATCAAATATATATTTATATTTATGTATTTATATATTGTTTTCTGCGGTTGTAACGTGAAATATCTCAGCAAGCTGTTTCTTAAATGGCTGTTTGGTCTAATGAGGATAATGAATTAGTCTTCCTGGGTTATTGTAATGAGCTTCCTTCCCAAAGGAAAACATGCAGATCGGTGCTGTGAAAATAAATAGTGTGAATGTGAGATCACTACACTGAAATCATGTTCTGCTTAGCATGTGTCTGTGAAAACACAAGCCATGCACTCTTGCTTTTTTCCCAGCATCCCAAAAACTCCTGAATGCTGACTTTAAAAATGAGCAGTTCTTCAAAAAAGACGATTTAAGTACATAGTAGTGTGTGCAGTGTTGGGGAAAAACTAAAAGTAGCAAAAGCCAAAAGTAGTAAACCTATAATAACCTCACTATATTTTTTGGTAGCGTGACAATCACTTTAAAAAGAAATGGTTCACTGATTTCTGTTCCTTTGTGGTATTTTGTAAAATAGTCAAATTCTACTGTTCATCATTATATTTTTAAGATAGTGATCTTTTCGTTCAAATTAATAGTATTTAGTGCTGTCACACTTTAATGAGATCAGTGTTTAGTGCAATGCATTAGTAAGTAATTATTTATTTCTGTAATTTAATTACTTTTCCCTTGAAAAAGTAAAGTAAGGGATTACTCTGAATTGTTCTGTAGTTTAATTACAGTTACTTCTGATGTAATTGCATTAAATACGGTATACACTGTAGAATCTAAAACAATAGTGAATTTAACATCAAAAATTAACATCTAATGTTAAAACTTTTGCTTTTAATGTAACCTTCCCCCTTTAAATATTTTGGTCAGTTCAAGAATAATTTCTGCAATTTATTTGAAAGAATTAAAAGACGTTTTATCTCTATCCTTGTATTGTTATGGCTGATATGGAATTTAGAGAGAGTAATTAGTAGAGTAATCAGTAACACTTTAATTTAGCATGCATATTACAAGCATGTTTGTTGTTTATTAGTACTTATAAAGCACATATTAATGGCTTATTCTGCATGACCATATTATAGATCCCTTAATCCAACCATATACCTAAACTTAAGTCAAACATCTAGCTTACTAACTATTAGGAGTTTATTGAGGCAAAAGTCATGTTTAATATTTAATAGTTAGAGAAAAATTAGTACCCAAACTAAAGTGTGACTCAGTAATCTACTGTAATTACACTGTTGAAGAGGTAATTAGTAGCTAGTAATTAACTTACCCAACACTGAATGAGATTTGTTCATTGATTGTGAGCCAGATCAATTCTGCTCTGAATGAGTTACAAGCAGTGTTGGGTAGGGTATTAATTACTAGTTACTGATTACATCTTCAACTGTGTAATTAGATTACTCTTCTAATTACTCTCTCTAAAAAAGTATTGTGCTACTTATTACTAATTACTTTCTAAATCCTATCAGCCACAACCAGCTGAACAATACAAGGAAAGACATGAAACTGCTCTTTTATTTCAAATAAATAATACAAAATTGCATAAATTATTCTTAAACTGACCAAATTATTTAAATTAAGAAGGTTACATTAAAAACATTTTAACATTAGATGTCACACTTTGATGTTAAATCCACTACTGTTTTATACTGAATTGTTCTGTAGTCTATACGGTATGTAATGAAATTACAGCAGAAGCAACTGTAATTAAATAACAGAAAAATAAGAGTAATCACTAACTTTACTTTTTCAAGGGAAAAGTAATTAAATTACAGTAATAAATTGCTTAGTAATGCATTACACCCAACACTGGTTACAAGTAATCTGATTAGTTTACTAATCTATAAACAATATATTTATTTAGTGAAACAAATCATATCACGCCCGCATATATCCTCAGAGTAGCTACTTTTTTCAAAAGTGACAGCGGATGAACTTTAAATCATGGGAATCTTGTAGTAGTTTGGCAGGCCAGATTCCTGCAGTCATTTCTCCATATGCTGCACATCTGCCATAAAGCGAGCGATAGGAAACATGTTTGAGGTATTTAGGCTGCAGGAATGTGCCCTAAGCTGCTGATTCACCGTAACTCATCCAAAGACCTTTATATTCGTCTCGCAACCGCTGTCTCTGCTCCCAGTGCCCATGCTGAATGTTTCCACTTAATATAGCCTGACTGCTTCTGCCCTTGAACTATTAAGAAAGATCTAAAGAAAACGGAGGGTTTATTTGTGGTAAAATGTGGCATATTCAATTGCGTGTGTAAGTTTTGTACCAATAATAGATGAAGTCAGTGCTTAGCAACGCCCTAACCAAGTTCCATAATGCTCTGAAGACACTGATGACACTGAAAGTTTCCTTTAATTCCAGGGGAAAATGGAATATATGAAGTATCATATTAGTGAAGCTAAATATTTATTTACAAAGCACTTTCCTTTGAAAAGCTTTCTATGAATCATTCTGGGTTTTTCTTTTTTATTCTCTTGACATGGCAGTGGACTCGCTCTCTCTCTGTCCCACTTTTGCGACTCTGTTTTTCGGCTCTGTCCTGCCAATAAGATATGATGGAGTTGGGCAGACTGGTATGGGAATGGCAGTGTGGCGGTTAGAGGCCGTATTTTGATTGGCGCCTCGATCCAGGTCCAGTCTCCACATGTGTCTGCCAAACTGTACACATTCAATCAAACAACACAGTTTCCATGGATGCTGTAATAAATTAGAAGTGAGCACCATGATTGTCTGAAGCATTTTCCAATTTCCTTGGAATGAAAAGAGTAAATTTTAAATTTACTTATGTACATAATGGGAATGGAAAGGGCAGGCAATAATCGCAAATTCTGTTAAACTGGTATTTGTGTGTATAGAAAAAATAGTCAAATGAATAGAGCTTCTAGATTTTTCTAGCATGTGTATGTCTCGTCTTGCCAATAAAATTGGATCACTGTAAAAAGAATATGAATTTAATACAAATACATAGATATTAAACTCTGGCTCTGGAAACGTCATCTCTAAAGTAATTAATGCTACAAAGTAGAGTGTTAAGTTAGTACAATTAATTATAAAAATAGCATAAAAATGTAAAATTAAATACATTAAAATGAAAAAAAAAAAAATAAAAATAAATAAATAAAATTATATATATATATATATATAAATGCTTAGTAATTAACGCTACAAATTAGAGTGTTAATTTAGTACAATTAATTATAAAAATAACAAAAATAAATAATAATAATAATCTATATATAACATAAAACATGAAAGATGAAAATAAAATGATAATACAAATAAATAATAATAAAATCATATATATCATATATAA
This sequence comes from Spinibarbus caldwelli, assembly GCA_039654775.1. Taxonomy (NCBI): domain Eukaryota; kingdom Metazoa; phylum Chordata; class Actinopteri; order Cypriniformes; family Cyprinidae; genus Spinibarbus; species Spinibarbus caldwelli. The sequence continues at coordinate 29,735,028 of CM077256.1, read as the reverse complement.
AATTTTACAAACAAACATTGTACTTATTGAACAAATAATGAGTAATTCCTTTGTTACAGTATTTATTACACTTTGTTGTTCATTTTTAGTTTGTCATCTCAGGTGCATTAAATAATATTAACAGATACTTATTATTTTAATAATGCATTGCTAAATGTTGAAATGAACAATAACTAAGATTAATAAAATTATATATAATATAGAATAATATAGTTTTCTAATGAAACCTTAGTGCAAAGTGTTACAGAAAATCCTTATTTACCCTGATCAACATGATTCGTTGTACCGCTATGACAGGTAGTTATGTCATGCTTGGTAATTCTCATAAAGTAGTTTTCCCATATAAAAATGAAAGCAAAGCAAACAAACATTTGACTGTAAAGCATAATGCAAGCTTTTCCTGTGCGTCACACGTAGGATCTCTGAGCAGATATTACCTCTCTGCACTCAGATCCTGACTTTAAACTAAACAGTGAGGAGAAACCTCAGAGCTGGACTCAGATCAGTGTTTAAAGCTGGCTTCTTCCATCTCCCACACAAACAACGATGAGCAAATGCCTGTTGCATAAATGGCAGCATGGCTCAGCTCCCGAAACGCTCAGTGTCCAGCCCTGTGAGGCAGAGAAGAATTCAACCATCCAAACAGGAGATTTGAGCGTAATGAGTCTGAATCAGCCAAAACCCGCAAAAACAAACAAACCCACATAAACACAAACTCGGGCTGAATTATGTCATGCATAATGGAGCACCCTTATATTTTGGCACTTGTAGAATATGGCAGAGCTTCTGCAATATGCAAAACATGCTGTTGTGAGGCGAGTGAGAGAGATTTCTGCTGTCTTGCACGTACAATTCATTTGACTCTGTCTGCTTTTTCTGTATATGCCAATGATTTATATAACTGTGGGACATTAAAATAAAATAAAATAAATCAACAAATTAATGGCAGCTCTAATAACATTATCTTTAAAGTAGTTAGCACTGCAAATCAGATTGTAAATTTAGTACAATTAATTATAAAAAAATGAAAAAATAAAAAATAAAATAAAATAAAATAAATCAACAATTAATGGCAGCTATAATAACATTATCTCTAAAGTAGTTAGGAGTACAAATTAAAAATGCAAATTTAATACAATTATTTATAAAATAAACTATAAAATAGCAACAATTAATGGCAGCTCTAATAACATTATCTCTAAAGTAGTTATGTCACGTCACACTTGGAGCCAGGAAACGAGGAGACGGGGGAGTTGCTCAGAACCAATAGTCTTTAATAAAACAACACGGAATAACACTCAGGAACTCAGGAAGACATTCAACAGCGGACACCAGACTCAGGAAAACACAGGGCTTAAATGCAAGGAGTAAATGAGATAATTAATCAAGCACAGCATGCTTCAAATTAACACAGTGAGGACAGGAGCAGGAAAAACAAATATGGGCGTAACACGGGAGAAAACTGGATCAAAAAGGCACATGGGACACATAGTAAACTCAACAAAGCACACAGAATAGTCCGTGGCGTGACATGACGCCCCCTCCGGAAGGCGCGTCCTCGCGCCATATGATATCAAAGGGGTGGGCGCCTTTGGCATCCCCAGATCCGGCCACCATGGAGGAGCAGGCCACTCGGGGAGCCATGGCAGAGCAGGAAGCTTAGGGGCCCATGGCGGGACAGGCAGTCCAGGGAGCTATGGCAGATCAGGGAGCTCAGGAGGCCATGGCGGATCAGGAGACTCAGGAGGTCATGGCGGAACAAGAGACTCAGGAAGCCATGGGGGATCAGGAGACTCAGGAAGCCATGGCAGATCAGGAGACTCAGGAGGCCATGGCAGATCAGGAGACTCAGGAGGCCATGGCAGATCAGGAGACTCAAGAAGCCATGGCGGATCAGGAGACTCAGGAGGTCATGGCGGAACAAGAGACTCAGGAAGCCATGGCGGATCAGGAGACTCAGGAAGCCATGGCGGATCAGGAGACTCAGGAGGCCATGGCGGATCAGGAGACTCAGGAAGCCATGGCGGATCAGGAGACTCAGGAAGAATTGAGACAGGAGACTTTTCACGGCCGGCGGTTCTAGGCTGAGGACGAGGGAGGAGCTTAGGAGAACTTGGGGATCGATTGGGCAGGCGATCGGAGCCGGTGGCGCGGTATGTGGGGGTTCCGGGCATGGGGTGAGCTGAGGAGACACGGCGTGTTTCAGAGGGGGCTGGACAATGAGACTTTGAATTTGCCTTTACTACTTCTACTTCAAAATCGGAACCGTTTAAATAAAGGACGATATTAATCAGCTCGATCAGGAGAAAATAACACACGGGAAATTCGCAGTGGATAGTCTCGTCAAGCCCCAACAGAAAACATGCACCTAGCGCGGCGTAACGACATCTCACCCAGTTTGCAAGCTCCAAGAATTCCTCCACATATCGCTCCAGCCTCTGACCGCCCTGCCGAAGAGCACACAGTCTGTCCTCAGCCGCAGACATTCTTCAGTTTTAGGTCCGCTGTTCTGTCACGTTACACTCATAGCCAGGGAACGAGGAAACGAGGAGACGTGGGAGTTGCTCAGAACCAATCGTCTTTAATGAAACAACACGGAATGACACTCAGGATCTCAGGAAGACATTCAACAGTGGACGCCAGACTCAAGAAAACACAGGGCTTAAATGCAAGGAGTAAACGAGATAATTAATCAAACACAGCTGGCTTCAAACTAACACAGAGGACAGGAACAGGAAGAAACAAATATAGGCATAACACGGGAGAAAACTGGATCAAAAAGGCACATGGGGCACATAGGAAACTCAACAAAACATACAGAATAGTCCATGGCGTGAAAAGTTAGCACTACAATTTAGAATATTAATTTAGTCACATAAATAAATAAATAAACAAACAAACAAATGATAAATAATGGCAGCTCTAAAAATGATGATATCAGGTCCCCTGACTCATAAGTAATTTGTGTTAAAAATGTTTCCCTACCATCCGAACAATTAAAGATTGAAGTAACATTTTTATTATTATTATCATTATTTATTTGCTTATTTTTTCTTTTTTTATTTATTTTAAGATGCAGAAAAATAAGTTTTAAACTGTTTTTAGGTTGGCATGCTGTGTTACGATCATGACACTGACAATGACAGATGCTGAAATCAGCAAGATGTGACACATTGTGACCAATAATCTGTATGTGTGCATAGACAAACTAATAAAAATAAATAAATAAATAAATAAAATGTGTAAACGACCATAAATCCACTTCGGAAAACTTTTGAAGACTCAATTGCATAAAATCCATTTCTGTGAACTGTAGGACAGTGATAGACTTATGTTCGATGATATAAAACAAAATAAACACTCACCTTTTTGTAAATTCTTCAGTAATTTACTCCTCTGCCTCAATAATGAAAAGTCTTCCTTTGAGAACTTCACTGAGCAAACTTTAGTGCTTGTTTTGATAGATGCTAACTAAACAACATGTGAACTATGATTGTAAGTATCTTGGATTTTAAAATGCCTGCTAAGAACGTAATGCATTTGGGCTCAGGGCAGCTGGACAACACAAACATGACAATTAAACGCTCTTTATTTCTATTGCATGAATCTCGCATAGGATGAGTATGTATGCATACACACCTATATCTGCGCACATAATCCCAGCCGCACGTCCATGTCTGATCTCCAAATGGAAGCATTTACATTTTATTGCTGGCCTCTCTTTCACGGACCAGCAATTTCACTCCCTGAGAAAACAACTCGTACCAATTGCTTATAATTGGTAGAGATGCTGTCCCTATGGCAGAAGGAGTGAAAGGTTAGCGACTGTGGGCCGCGAGCCAGCTGCGCTCGAGTCTGCGTTCATTAATAACCCAATTGCAGCCAGAGCCAGAGCTGTCAGCAGCATTTAAACAAGCAGCGCTGCTCTATAGCGTATTTATTGGTAACTTATAACTGTTTCTCGCCAGATAAAGGTCAAGGCGGATTATGCTGGCTTTGCTTTAGTTGCTAGATCATGCATTCGAATACATGCATGCTGTGTTTTGAATAGAGAAGGAAATAACCCAACCAATCTAATGTTAGTAAATGACTATGCAAAGCCTCAAGTACTATTTCAAATGGTGATATTATACATTTCTCTGGCGCCGAAATGCATTTTCGTAAGTTGTGATTGCAGTAAGGATGCTGTACTGTTCCCACAGCTGATCAAAGCTTTGATTTTCCCACAGATTTGAAATGATGGCCCTTCGTAACTGCACATTACTCAATTAGACTGTCTCCACCGTGGGACAGAACCACAATCTTCATGACAGGAAAAATGCACCACTAATTGGGCTGCGTTAGTGTTTTCTGATTGGGGCGTCTGCGAGTTAAGAGCTTAATTCTAGGCCTCATCTGAAGGCTTTGCCAGTGTCGTCAGTGAGCGTCATGTGGGCAAATCAATACATTAGATACAGAACACATTTTCATCAATGTTTTACAATGAGAGCTGTCCGGCTGACATGTATCCCATGATGCCATGCTTTCAGGAGACTCATAATTTACCAGCACTCTTGCTTGTTGTTGAATATGATTGAGTCTGGTTCTCTTTCCTGAGCTTCGATTCGAGTCTTTCTGTTTTAATTCATCTGTTGGATGAGATGGATTGTGTTTGTGGTGGAGCTGTTGATGATTTCCATAATGCTCTCATGTATTAAATGTTACTACATATACAAATATATATGTTTTAAAGTTTTATAAGTCAACATAAATGTATTACGTGCAAACAAGAATTAACAATAAAGAAAAGCACAGTTTAAATTATTAATAGAACAACAAATCAATTTAAATACAGTTCATTTCATTTAAAAACATTTTTGACTTATTTATTTATATAGTAAATAAAAAAAATCTTTGTTTAACAATAAATACATTGTATGCAGTGTGTATGTGTATTTGACATATTTACGAATAATAAATAATGCAAAAAAAAGTTGATTGTTTGTCCATAATACTTAATATTATTAAGTAATGTTAACCAATTAAACTTTCTTGTAGTGTTAACAGTTTTACGCTGTATTTTTAATAGGAATACAAAGCTTAATAAATGCAAAATATAAATGCAACATTGTCTTACAGATAAGTTATGATAAAATAAAATAAAATTGAATTAAATTAAATTGAATTAATAAATACATACATACATAAAGTGCTAAAAATAAACAAACAATTAAATAAATAAATTAATTTAATTAATTAATAATGGAAGTGCAACAAACAAACAAACAAATAAATAATGGAAGTGCTATAAATAAATAAATAAATAAATAAATAAATAAATAATGGAAGTTATATTAATTAATTAATTAATTAATTAATACATTCATACATACATACATACATACATACATACATACATACAAACATACATACATACATACACAAACCAAGTCCCCTGAACCATATGTAAATTGTGTTAAAAATGTGTTTTCCTCCTCAGAACAAAAGATGTTTTTTTCACGATTATATTCTCCTAGAGTAGGAAAACTCAATGAAATTCTTCAGCTGCAGATATTGTATAAAACTCGTTACATTATTTAAGCAATTTCTCTTCCCTGAGCCCCCAGAGGCAGAAGCAGTGTTATTGGTAAGTATTGGCATGATTGGTCTGTCCCTCTCACTCATTCTCGGGACAAAGAGGGGAGTCATTTACTCCCAATCTACACCGGCACACCGCCAAATGGGCAGACATCCATCGCATCTAACGCCACAGATGCAACTGATAGAGGTCTGGCTGAATACTCACTAACTGAGTCACTACAACAGAGCTGAAAGGAAAATCATGGGCCAGATGCCTATAGGGTTGCCCAGCCAGCTCTGCACTGTGACTCCCAAAGGTCGAAAACTCATGCCTTCCGACGCAGAGATCCAGCATGCTAATGGCTTACTCATGCTACTGCACTCCCAGCTGTCAGCTCGAACTGAGCTGCTTCACCCTCTCTAATACGTTCATTACCTGCCCGCGATGTGATTTTATCTGATCTCAGAAGACCCAGCCCACATCAGCGTTCGACAGGTCAAATATCTCTCAGACTTTCCCCAGGCTAGATCAATGATGTCAAATGATTTCAGTATGTCCGAAAGAGCTGGAAGCACCTTTATTTTTTTCTTCTGAGGTTTCCTGAGTTAACGTTTCTGTGGTTTGTTGTTGTATTTGCATGAACATTTGGAGGAAAGGAGCATGCTTAGAAAAGATGTTGACTGAAAACTCAAAGAGCATGTGGAAATTCACGCAGGATTCAGATGATTCAGGCTAAAGTGGAATATTAATGGATGGAAGACCAAGAGAAACATCTTCATCTGTAGAAAAGACAGTGAGAAAATCTAACTAAAAAAAAATAAATAAATAAAAAAAATCTAATCAACTGTAAGCAAATAGATGTGTAATAGTGAAAGAAGAAGCTTAAAAATTGAGTTTTTTAATTGGCATTGATGGTTCCATGAAGAAACTATAACATATTAAAGATAAAGGTTCCAAAAGGGGTTTTCTGCAGCAATGACATAGAAGAACCAATTTGGGTTCCCCAAAGAACCTTTTAGTAAACGTTTCTTAAAGGGGTCATGAACTGGCTCTGTTTTTTTTTTTTATTTTGTACTGTTCTCTGAGGTCCACTTATGTTATCAAGATTTTTACATCAAAAAACATGATTTATGAGTAATAGGCTATTTTCTGTCCTGTTTTTAACCCCTCTCATCAGAACGCTCTGTTTGAATAGGTATGGCGGATTGTAGACTTGGAAGTAAACACCCACTGCTATGAATGGCTAGCAGTACATTCATTCTTCATAGATGGGCGCTGCTGTTATTTAGGTCAAAAATGCATAAATAACTTAATACATATCAAACGATCTATAAGAAGAGACAAAGCAGTAGTGATCACGTAATGAAAACAGTTACTCACACTTGTATTGTGACATTACTGTCGGATCCACTATAGTCACACAGCATCGTCTTTTAGTTTCAATCTTTTTGAAAATCTTCGAATTATGCCTTGTTTGTAAACGGATATGCAGTAAAATGAAGCGAACAAAGGACCGATCTCGATCTTCATTAAAAATAAATTCTCTCTTCATTCACTCTTTCCTAGCGTGGGATCAGGAGGCAATGCAAACACTGTTTTCCACAACTTGGCACTGCACAGCCTCTTGTTGTGTTCAGAACATCTTTATCGTTTGATTTCTATGTAGACCTGCGGGTTGGCCTCTCTCATAAACACTACATGCATGAATCGGTGGGCGGGGCTAAACAGGCAGTGCTGTAGAATTGGTGGGCGGAGCTAAACAGGCAGTGATGTAGAATCGGTGGGTGGGGCTAAACAGGCAGTGCTGTAGAATCGGTGGGCGGGGCTAAACAGGCTGCGATGTAGAATTGGTGGGCGGAGCTAAACAGGCAGTGCTGTAGAATCGGTGAGCGGGGCTAAACAGGCAGTGATGTAGAATCGGTGGGTGGAGCTAAACAGAAAGTGCTGTAGAATCGGTGGGCGTGGCTAAACAGGCAGCAATGTAGAATAGGTGGGTGGAGCTAAACAGGCAGTGCTGTAAAATCGGTGGGCGGGGCTAAACAGGCAGCGATGTTGAATTGGTGGGCGGGGCTAAACAGGCAGGGATGTAGAATCGGTGGGTGGAGCTAAACAGGCAGTGCTGTCGAATCGGTGGGTGGGGCTAAACAGGCAGCAATGTAGAATCGGTGGGTGGAGCTAAACAGGCAGTGCTGTAGAATCGGTGGGCGGGGCTAAACAGACAGAGCTGTAGAATCGTGGGCGGTGCGAGGCTAAACAGGCAGCGATGTAGAATCGATGGGTGGAGCTAAACAGGCAGTGATGTAGAATTGGTGGGCGGGGCTAAACAGGCAGTGATGTAGAATCGGTGGGAGGGGCTAAACAGGCAGTGATGTAGAAGCAGGTGTTGATCTTCTTCTGTGGAGGCGGTGCTTATCCACACTATTACATCATAGAGTAAAATATTCCACAAGCTGTCGTTTTGGCAGACTGCCGTCAATATAAGATATTTTTAGACTATCGAGAAAGTTTTGAGTTCTGAAACTTACAGGATGTTTTTATAGTACAATGACCTCTTATATGTCAAAATATCAAGAGAATTTTAATTTCACAGTTCATGACCTCTTTAAAGGAAACAATTTTTATCCATATTGTGAAGAATATTTTCATAACCTGACATTTTTTTTTTTTTCCATTTATATACTCACACATAGAGGTTCATTATTGGCATTGATGGTTCCGTGAAGAATGTTGAACCCCTCTAATCCACAAAAGCAATGGATTGGACGTGCTGCGGAGAGAAGACGGCTCCATCATCAAAACAGCCCTACACTGGACACCAGATGGAAAGAGGAAGAGAGGACGGCCAAAGATCACCTGGCGACGAATGGTAGAACAAGAACTGAAAAGCCGCCACCACACCTGGGGAACGATAGGCAGTCTGGCCCGCGACCGGCAGAAGTGGAAGGATTTCGTTGCTGCCCTATGCGCCTTCAGCGTTACGGGCAGTAAGTAAGTATGTATTCCACAAAAGGTTCTTTATAATGGAAAATGGTTCTTCAGATTATTAAAATGTTTAAAAAAAACTTTGAAAACCCCCTTTTGGAACCATTTTTTCTTAGTGAGAAGATAATTTAACTCTTTCCCCGCCATTGACAGAATTTTCCAGCTTTCTATGTTTCCACTGTTATACAGTAGGAGGCCCTATTACACATCTTCTCAAAGAGTGTTGAATCTCTGTTTCAAAACATTACGAAGAAGCAGAAACAAGTGATCACATATGTGAGCAGATGCATATGTAAAATAATGTGATTAAGCATTAAACAGCATATGAATCAAAACTGCCAAATGTTACAAATAAAATGTCGCTCCAACTGTATTTTCATCATCGTTCTGAATCTGATCCAAACTTTTACAAAAACACTTTTTTTTTGAGATTTTTGTTCAAAATGTTTCTTTTTTAATGAAACTTACCCACATATCAACAAGTGTTGATAAAAAAGCATGCAGATAGAATAAAGCGTTTTTTTGTTTTGATTTTTGTTTTGCATTACTTTGTTTTATTTTGCTTTTTGTTTTGTTTTGTTTAAAAGCAGAGGCTATGTTCTTTCTTTTGATATATTGCATGTTCAGATACCCATACAACAAAATATTCTAGAGGCCATGCAAATTTTGTGAAAATTATATAAAATGCTAAAGGTGGCTGGCAACTAAAAATAAAAACAACAAAAAAATTGCTGTTGAGGAAAAAGTTAAACACCACTGAACGGTTCTTCTATATAATCGCTGAAACCCTGCTTTGTAAGCTTTATTTTTAAGAGTGAAAGCACCACATGAAAGCACCTGTTCTCACTTCTACAGTTCACCCGCTGTGCTTCTGACAAGGGTAGGACACATCATGATAATCATACATCAGCCTCCTGTGATTTAAGAACCATTCAAAGCCCTACAGCAGAGGAGGACAACCTCAAATATCCAACGATCTGCCACCAAAAAAAAAAAAAAAAAAAACAAGAACTGACTCCCCGGAATGACTCTTTGACTCTTGCATAGTGTATAATTCATTAAGAGGATGAACAGCGGTGCATGTGAAGCTGAGGTGAATCAAGGAAGCTGTTGATTCATTCTTAAAAATGGTTGTAGATAGGCAATCATTTCCCCTAGACCTGTCTGCGCTCTCTTCATATGGGAATTTGTTGTATTTTGGAGAAGCTCGATGGCTCTCTGATAGGAATCCCAGTCTGCAGCTGCTGTAGTCATCAGTGCTTGTAATGTGTTTGGAGGGCCTCTCCTGCTCAGCATCCCTCACCATGAAATACATTTGCAATGGTGGCTAGTCCAGACTTGCTGTATGCTGGTATTGCTATAACATAACACAGTGATGATTTCCTTTTCCATGTACAACAAAAATAGGTAGTAAAGCTAAACTGTTGAGAATATTATTATAAACGTATGCTTTTTATATTACCATCAGTTATCATTTTAGTAACATTTATATACTGTTTTTGTTAATATTTTGAACAGGGTTATTATACTTAAACCAAAACTGAAATTAAAATTAAAACCATTTTTCGTTACTTGAAATAAAACAAACATTAACTGAAACAAAATTAAATATAAAATATATATGTATGTATAATGTATATACTAGTAAACACATTTTTTTTTTACTATATGAAAACACTGTTATTAATAACACTAAAGTTATTTACTATATACTTTATTGCATATTTTGATCATGTTTTTTTTTAAATAATAGACAATATTTATACACATACTCACACTGTATATCTTGTTACACAAATTATATTTTTGTTTTTAATTTACATACATAAATATTATTTACTATTTGTATATTATTTCATATATATATATATATATATATATATATATATATATATATATATATATATATATATATATATATATACAGTATATATACAGTATATATACAGTACTGTGTAAAAGTCTTAGGCCACTAGTATTTTCACCAACAAAAAAATGGTTTTAAGTCCAAGACGCTTCAAGAAACCTACCTGCAAAGCTACAGTACTGTTAAAAGTTTTAGGCAATTGTGTAAAAATGCTGTAAAATGAGGATGCTTTCAGAAATAATGCCATAAATAGATTTTATTAATTAACTTCTATAAACTAAATCAAATCAACATTTGGTATGACCACACTTTGCGTTTAAAACTGCTTTTGTCTGAGGTACACTTGCACATAGTTTTTCAGGTAGCTTTGCAGGAAGGTTTTTTCTTCAAGCGTCTTGGAGACGTTGCCACAGTTCTTCTGGATTTAGTCTGTCTCAGTTTGTTCTGTTTCTTCATGTCATTCCAGACAGACTGGATGATGATGAGATCAGATCTCTGTGTGGAGCACTGGCTGTTGTCAGACTCCTTGTGCATTCACAAATCTCACTGGATTATTACAATTAATGGCAAAAATAATGTTTGGAAATGTAAACTGATATTTCCTGCTGACACACTACAGCAAAAGATAGAAATAACTGACTTAAAACCATTTTTTGTTGGTGAAAATACTAGCGGCCTAAGACTTTTACACAGTACTGTATATATATGTGTGTGTGTATGTGTGTGTGTGTGCGTGTGTGTGTGTGTGTGTGTGTGTGTGTGTGCGTGTGCGTGTGTGTGTGTGTGTGTGTGTGTGTGTGTGTGTGTGTTGTAATATTGTAATATTTAAAAATAATACTTTGAATATTATAAAAACAATCATTTAACAAATAATTTGTATATTATTAGCTGCTAAAATAAGCAGTTGTGTGTGCGTGTGCGCGTGTGTGCGTGTACTGTATATATATTTGCCAATTGTGACCAAACAAATTATGACAAAGTACAATTTTTACCCACTTTCCAAAGATTACCCATAAAAGCGAGTATGTTGCCAAAGAGGACAGAAGTTCTGAGAAATCACTCATCAAACTCCAGAGGAATGAGTTCATATCTGCAGGACAGTGAGTTCTCTAGTGGATCATCTGAAAACGAGAGAGCATTCAAAGTTTCCTCAAGAACAATATTTAGATTTGAGTCCTCAGATAAAAGAGATACATGCAGAGGCAGCGCTATATGGACCATTGGGAGCAAGAGCATCTACTTCATGTCCTCTTTGTGGCTTGGCAGAGATCTTCAGAAATCTCTTACCTGCCTGCAGGCATCATTTACTCTGAGGTGAAGATCCAGGTCAGCGAATGTCTCTTCTGAGGAAAGGAGAGAATCCAAAGACGGCTTTGAAACTAAACACTAAACTTGCTGCCTACAAAGACTTGAAAAAACTGCACACCTACAGCTCTTATTCATATGCATCTCTTCCAGAGTACTGTGTCTCCCCAGCCAAAATGTGATATTTATTCTATCATATACATGATTTCTCTTATATGTGACTATAAAGGGTGTAAAATATTATTACATACTCATTTAATGAACAATAAATTAATGTTAATTAATTGGTCTTGATATCTATCTATTTATTTATTTATAATATAACTACTGAATTATATGCTATGCAACAGAGGGCAGAATACTATATATATATAATGTACTTATTGGTAAAGACAAAGGATTTTTTTTTATTTACTATATAAAAACACTGTTATAAATAACACTAGAAATGTTATTTACTATATATTTTATATCATATTTTTATTATTATTTTAATAATACACTATGGGGCGGTTTCCCGGACAGGGTTTAAATTAAGCCAGGAGTAGGCCTAATCTTGAATAGTTAGCCATTTTTTTTTAAACAAAGATTTTCTAAAACACAGATTAAGTACAGATTACTAACTCCTGGACTATGGAGTCCTGAACTAAAATAAACTAGATTCATTTAAAACCAACTATGCTAATCTGAATTAGCAGGACAAAGGTTGCCTGTAAAACATGGAATGAACCAAGAAAAGCTTAAAATTGTATGGAACTGAGAAGCAAATCCAAGGACAACAACAGCAGCGGAAAAAAGCCTGCAATCAACAACAACAAAAGCAAACAAACAAAAATGTCACTGAACAAGAGAAAACTTTTTTTTTTTTTTTAAAGCAAGCAAAGTAAACTGCACACATCAGGTGTCGAATAATAAAAATAAAGGAATGCCTAGGAATCTCTTTATAATGAAGTAATCAGCTGTTGTTTTGTAACATTTTTATTATTATTATTTATTATATTATTCATAAAGCAGCTGTTTTAGAGCGAGTCATGGTCAGAATTATATTGGCACCCTAAAACTGTGATCAAAGAGGATTGTGAAAATAAATCTTTATTGTTTATTCTTATGATCTTTTATTTAAAAAAATAAAAGTAAATAAAAATAAAATTAATTTTAAAGATCACAAAAATCTTAATTAATAAATTTAGTAATAATTTTTTTTATTTATTTATTTTTTTTCAATTCCCAAGGAACACACATACTGATAAATGTAAATGTATAGCTTGAATGCACTGTAAGTCGCTTTGGATAAAAGTGTCTGCTAAATGCGTAAATGTAAAAAAATGTAAAATCTCTGAAGATCTATATTCCCATTCATATTTATATTTTTTAGAACACCAGTGTCACGAATCCGGTCTATGAAGTTCCATCACACTGGACTAAATTTCCCATCATCCATTGCACTGATGACACATACACAGCTGATTACACTGATTGCACTTACACAGCTGAATGCTCTTATCACACAGCTGTCACCAATCACACGCTCACCTAAGAGCTATTACATACACTACATAAAGCACTCTCAGATCCTGATCTAGTTGCCGAGTATTGATCTGTGTATAGCTCTCTTCTAGCCCTAGCTGCCTTATCGTGCCATTCTGTGTTTCTGTTTATCTCCAGTATTGTTCTGCGTTTATCACTCACCTAGTGATAGCTGCTTTACTGAGTCTAGTCTCCTGTTCATGTTAGTCTTGTCATCTCGTGTTGCCTTATTTCCTGTTCCCTGACTCCTGCCTGTGTATACTGGATTAACCCTTCATCTTTCCGTTTGGACTCTGTTCGCCCCTACTTGGGCTATTACTCGTGTTCTCGGATTACCCCTCTTGTCTAAACCCTTTGGATATTGTTCGCCGATCTACGACCCACCCATGCCCTCGGAATTCTCTTGTGTCTTGTCCTCAACATATTTGCTTGCCACTGTTTGAACTATGCCTGTTATGACCACGTCTCTGTCTAATAAAAGCCTGCAAATGGATCCGCACGTCTCACGTCTCGTTTGCCCCGTTACAACCAGGGTGGCTAGGAACATAAAATTATCCAGCCATGACTTCCTGTTTCACAGGAATATAAATATGAGGAATACAAAGGCAAATTCTCTGTCATTTATCACAATGAAAAAAAAAAAAAATAGTTCTGTTGTGCAGCAACAGATTGTTGAGCTTTACAAAATATGAAGTCAAGAAAATAGCTCATAATAGTCAAAAATAATAATAATAATAATAATTTAAAAAAAAGCATTGAAGCTAAAGCATAGAACATTTCCATTTCTACCATTAGGACAATAATTAAGGAGTTCCAATCAACAGGAAATGTTGCAAATCTGCCTACAGTATATTGTCTGTGTATATATTGTCTTAATGCAACATGAGGAGGAGAATTTGAGTGGCCAAAGACTCTCCAAGGATCACAGCTGGATAATTGCAGAAATGAGTTAAGTCTTGGAGTCAGAAAGCCTTATAATGGGCCATGGTTGGATCTTCCAACAGAACAATGATCCAAAAGGACCATCAAAATCAACACAAAAAATGGGTCACTGAGCACAAAACGAAGGTTCTGTAGGCAAGACACAATTTTCTTGGTACTCCTCACCAGGCCGTCATCACACATGCTGGACACCATCTGAGCCAAACAAGTTTATCTGAGTCTCATCAGACCACAGGACATGGTTCCAGTAATTCATGCTCTTGGACAGGTTGTCTTCAGCAAACTGTTTGCAGGCTTTCTTGTGAGCCAGCTTCAGAAGAGGCTTCCTTCTGGGACGACGACCATGCAAACCGACTTGTTGCAGTGTGTGGCATATGGTCTGAGCACTGACAAGCTGACCTTTCACTTCTGCAACCTCTAAAGCAATGCTGGCAGCACTCATGCATCTGTTTTTTGAAGCCAGCTTCTGCACCTGACACACACCACGAGGACTCAACTTCTTTGATCGACCCTTGCGAGGCCTGTTCCGGGTGTACCCCATCTTGGAAAACCTCTGTATGACCCACTGTACTGTAACTCAGTTTCAGGGTGTTACCGATCTTCTATAGCCTAGGCCATCTTTGTGGAGAGCAACAATTCTAATTCTCAAATCCTCAGAGAGTTCTTTGCTATGAGGTGATGTTGAACATCCAGTGGTCAGTATGAGAGAATTGTACTCAAAGCACCAAATTTTAACTGCTCTAATACAAGATCCACAAATTTGTATAGTCCTGTCAAGCAGACAAAAACATGAACATGATGAATAGGCCATGTGGCTTTGCATGGTTAAACAACGTATAGTTGTTATCACTTAAGGTGTACTCACTTTTGTTGCCAGCTTTTTTGACGATAATGGCTGTATGTTGAGTTATTTTCAGAGGACAGTAAATCTACACTGCTATACATGTTGCACATTGACTACTCTAAAATATATCCAAGTTTTATTTTTATAGCATTGTCCCTTGAGAAGATATAATAAAATAGTTGTTGAAATGTGAGGGGTGTACTCACTTTTGTGATATATATATATATATATATATATATATATATATATATATATATATATATATATATATATACACAGTAATATTTAAAAATAATACTTTTATTATAATAAAAAAACATATAACAAATAATTTGTATATAATTATATATTTTAGAAACATTTTATTAATACACATAACTGCATGTGTTATGCATGTCTGTAAAATGCTGTCTTTTATCACAGTGTTAAAGCACAACTGCTCATTTTAGCAGCATTACATTTAGTTAATGTGACAAATGTGTGCCCCCTCTAAAACTCCAAATGCCTCCTTCAAATATTCATCCTGGCAGCGACTCCACAAACACCTTGCTATTTGGCATGTAATGGCATATAAAACATCCGCTCTAAATGTTCTGTAAAGAATCTGTGTTTACAGCAAAGTTGAGCAATCTGTCCCTGAAAAATAAATCAGAGCCTCCCTGCAGAATCTGCAAACGGTTCAAGCCTTTTTGTGGTAACATATTATACCCATCTTTCCTCCAAATCAGCGCATTTGCATGTGGCTTGTAGATTAATGTTCACCTGCCAATGATGATGTGTTCTGTCCTAAATCATCCTCGCTACCAAGGGCCCCAGTAGATTTGTAATACAATCCTCTCACCAGCCTTTTGAATCCATGCCCTGCATTAAATCAGGTATTATATGAATAACAGCTGTTTTTTTTTTATACTTATTTTTTATTGTTTTTTTTTTTTTGGTTAAGAACAAAAAAACAGTTTACATAACAAAACCAAGTAAAATTAAATAATTCAACAAATAAGAAAAAAAATAAATAAATCAATGTTTAAATGAAGGTTGCCACACATTACATAACTTTCAGAAATAACAAAAGATTGTCATATGTCACAAATAATCCTTTAGTCATTTCACCAATACAATAGATCAGCAAACAATTATATACATTTACCAATGCAAACATCTAGACCACCAAGGAGCTTATACGCCATTTCCTCAATTTGTTCTCAAAGATTTGCGTTTGCAGCTGAAGTGTATATGTGAGACTTTCCATTTCTTTAACCTCTGTTACTATTTGAAACCAGTCTTCTCTCATAGGTGGGTCTTCCTTGCACCATTTCTGGGTTATCACTTTTTTACTTGTTGCAAGTAAAATTTTAAATAAATATTTATCATCTTTCCCAACCTCATCTGGAATATCTCCCAAGTAGAGAACATAAAATGATTTTGGTATATGTAGAGTGAAAATACCCTTAAAAGTAGAACGTACGACCTCCCAAAAACTAGTCACTTTTGAACAATGCCAAAAAATATGTGTATGATGGGCATTTTTTACACCACATTTCCTCCAGCATGGGTAGGAGGTTCTCGTTTGTAATTCCTTAATTCTTGGTGTGATAAAAAAAACAAGTCAAATTTTTTCCAACAAAATTCGCGCCACATTCTTGAGCTCATTGAAGTATGTGGGATAGTACATATTTTATTCCATTGATCAGGTGACAAGGAAATGCCAATCTCTTTTTCCCATTTTAACCTTAAATATTCTATTGAATGATTCCTCGAATTACTTATCCCTTTATATAATTTGGATACAGTCTTACTCGTGCCTTTCTTATATGCCTGTATAATAACCTGCACAATCTGATTAATCTCATCATTATTCTTTATTTCTTTCAAATAATATTGACGAACCTGTAGATATCTAAATAGATCGTGATTTACAAGACCAAATTGTCTTTTAAAGCTTGAAAGCTCTCCATATTACCACTGTTTACAATTGTGCAGAATGCAGAAATTCCTAAGTAAATCCATTGTGTAAACCTATGATCCATTGTCCCTGGTTTGAAATCTGGGTTGTACGCCACCCAGTTCAAAATCTGAATTTGTTTCTCCAAGTGGAGTTCCTTTACAATTGTAAACCAAATTTTCAAAGTAAATTGAGTTATTGGGTTAACATATTGGATTTGCCTTTGAAAATGAGATTTTTTCCCTATTAGAGCTTGAACTGGTACCCCTTGAAATTCGCTTTCTATTTCCTTCCACTTTGTCTCCACCTGTAAATCACACCCACACACCAATGATCTCAGATGAGCGGCATAGTAATAATCTTTCAAATTGGGGAGTGACATACCACCCTTATTTTTATCCAATTGCAATGTTTTATATCTAGTTCTTGGTTTTCTTCCGTTCCAAATGAATCTAGAGATTTGTTTATCCCGTTCATGAAACTGTTTAGGTGGTATTTCAACAGGAAGTGATTGGAAGAGGTATAACAATCTCGGAAGTATATTCATTTTTATGCTTTCAATTCTTGAACTAAAATCCAAGTGTGGTAGAGAAGACCACCGCTTAAGATCTTCTTTAATTTTTCCATTGGTTATATTATAATTTTTCTTATATAACTTTGTTAAATCTTGTGTTAACCATACCCCCAGATACTTAATTGCTTTTTGATTCCAATTAACATTTAATTGTTGTCTAATTTCTTTTACTGGATTGAAACCAAATGATAACATTTGAGTTTTCTTTATGTTTAATTTATACCCCGAGAACCGTCCATACTCCTCAAGAAAGTCAAATAACTTAAGAAGTGATATGTCTGGATTAGAAATGTAAACTAACACATCATCAGCATATAATGCCATTTTATGTTCTACTTTATTAACTGCAATCCCTTCAATTGTATTATTTACCATTATTGCCTGGGCCAAAGGCTCAATATAGATTGCAAATAATAAGGGAGAAAGAGAGCATCCCTGTTGAGTTCCCCTTTCTAAGTTTATCTTTTTTGTAAGGCCACCATTTATTTTAATCCTAGCTTCTGGTTTGAAATACAGTTACTGAAAACTTCTGACTGAGTTTTCTGAAAAACCAAACCTCAAAAGAACCTGAAATAAATATACCCAATTCACACAGTCAAATGCTTTTTCCGCATCCAAGCTAACCAAAGTTGCTTTAATATGATCTTTTTTGATTTGTTGTATTACGTGAAGTGTTCTTCTAATATTATCAAAAGTCAATAAACTCTGTTTGATCTGAGTCTATCGGATCAGGTAGAAATGTCTCAAGTCTTTTCGCTAAAATGGAGGCAAATAACTTGTAATCTACATTCAAAACTGATACAGGTCTATATGAGCTACACAGGGTTTTGTCCTTTCCTTCTTTGGGTATAACTGAAATGACTGCTTCCCTCCAAGAAGGGGGGATAACTGCTTCTTTAAGGGTCCAATTAAATGATGAAATAAGAAGTGGTGAAATCTCTCTTCTCAATGTTTTGAACCACTCTGAAGGCAGACCATCATTACCAGGCATTTTATTACTCTTAAGATTATTTAATGCTTTATCTAATTCCTCCTGTGTAATTTCTTTTGCTAAAAGGTTATTTTGTTTCTGTCCAATAGAAGGAAGGTCAAGAGAATCTAAAAATGTTTTAATTGAATCACTATTTGCCTGTGTCTGTTGTGAATATAAGGATTTGTAATAAAATTCAAATGCCTCTTTAATCTTATCCAAATTATACAACATGCGTCCTGAGACCAGGTCCTGTATAGATTGTTGCTTTTTGTTGTTGTTTTCTAAGTTTCCATGCTAATCTTTTAGTTGCTTTCACACCTGTTTCATAATATGTTTGTTTTAGAAATTTTAATTTTTTTTCAATATCATCTTTTTAGATCTCATTTATCTTATTTTTAATATCTTTAATCTGCTTCAAAATCTGAGAATCATTGTTAATTGCATGTTGTTCTATAAGATGTTGTAATTCACCTTCAAGATTCTTAAAACGAAGCTCTCTTGCCTTCCTAAGGGCTGTAGTAATAGAAATGATTTTACCCCTTAATACCGCCTTGGCTGCATCCCATAATACTGGGGGACTTACTTCCCCGTTATCATTGTTCTCCATATATATATTAATTTCTGATTTAATCTGGGCCACCACATTCTCATTACCTAATATACTTGTATTAAGCCTCCATAGTTTGTCCCTGAATTTATCATTGAAAGTTAGAGTGAGACATATTATTGCATGGTCTGATATATCTGATGCTCCTATTGTACAATCTCTTACCCTGTGTCTATCGTTGTTACACATAAAAAAATAATCTATTCTACTGTACACACCGTGAGGTGCTGAATAATATGAATATTTACGTTCCAAAGGATGAAAGTCTCTCCAGACATCCATTAATCCCAACTCTTCTAAAGATTTCTTAAAAAATTTTGGATTGTGTTGTTTTAGTTCTCTTACTGTTGGATGAATCTAGTTTCTGGTTAAGAACAATGTTGAAATCACCACCACATATCAGTATTCCTTTAGATTCTGTGACTACAAGATCAAAAATTCTGTTAAAGAAACCTGTTTTACCTCCTGGGGGTGCATAAACATTTACTAGAGTAATCAAATGCTGATCTAATCTTCCCTGAACCAGAATATATCTGCCACCTTTGTCTGATATCTCTTTCAGCAAATCAAAATTTAGAGAGTTATGTATTAATATGGACACACCCCTTTTATTGAATTTTCTAAAAGAACTAAAAAACGTTTGTCTGTACCTGTATTTTTTCAGCTTGTCATGTTCAGATGGAGAGAGATGAGTTTCCTGCAAAAATATAATCTGGCTCTTTTCACGTTTCAACTTGGCTATAACCTTACTCCTTTTTATTGGGTTATTTAACCCATTTACATTTATCGATGCAATTTTAACGTATGACTGCATATCGTTTTAAAGTTAAAGAACAAATGCTGGCAACCTCTAGAACAAACATATAACTGAAATACAAACGAACATTCAAGAACAGTGACTTCCACAGTTATTAAGGTCCAAACATGACCTGATAAATCCCAGTTCCAATCCTGGGATGAGGGATCTTGTCCTACTTCTGGTAGGGGGCCCTCACTATCACCTAATGATATAGCACCAATTATATGTCAGATGACAGTTCCCGGTCAACTTATATAGTTAAATGAAAGAAGAAGACATAAAAACAAAAACATATATTTAAATCATAAAAAAACAAAGACTCGTAGAATTAGTAATACTTTTACCTATAGAGGAGTGTTCAGACTCGAAATTCAACACATATTCAGTCCACCAAAATGTTGTTTAAACGCTGTTAGACCTGCATACCTTCTCAGAGCTCAGTCCAGTAATGTCCGTTCAGTTAATTTACTAATCCGATATTGGTGGTTGTCTCTGGAAGCCCCGAAGCTTCTCCTGTATGCGATTATGAGCGCTTCTTCCCACTTTCTGCCATTGCCTTTGTCGCGTCAGCCTTTCTTCCCGTCGGCGTTCAGATCCCTCGGATATCTCTGTCTAGTCCACCTCATACCCCCTCTTATTCAGGTCCTCTGCCGCATCATAAAGCTGAGGTCCTGTCTCCCAGTGGATTTGCATCTTGGCAGGGTACGGCGTCTGGAATCGAATTTTGTTCTCCTTAAGGACTTTTTTAACATCTTTATATTCCTTGGGCTTTGCATTAATTTCTGCTGGATAGTCGTGCGCCTAGAAGACTCGTCTGCCCTCATATCGTATTCCCTTTGCCCATGCTGAACGCAGAACCAGATCTTTGGTACTATATTGCAAGAAATTAACAATGATTGATCTCGAGGTGGCATCATTTTGAGGTCTTGGGCCTAGAGACCTATGTGCCCTCTGTATCTGAAGGTCTAGATCTTCATTCGAGGAGAGCTCCGTTTTCAGTAGTCCATTGAAGAACTTGAACATGGATGCTCCCTCAGCTCCTTCTTTAATGCCATAGATTCGGATATTATTTCATCGTGACCGACCTTCGAGATCTGTGATCTTGCCCTGCATCATCTTTTGTTCTTTCAAAGCATGGAGTAGCGCGTCCTTCAGTTCAACGTTTTCAGATTCGAGTCCCGTAATTCGTTCCTCTGTCTCATCTAATCTCGTGCTATGTGACTGAATATCCTCGGCAATATCTTGCAGCTTCTGGTTTATGTCTGTTTTCAACTTTTCAACTTCAGTTTTAATATCCTCCCTAAACTCTTCCTTGAATTGGCTAAATTCTTTTCTCAACTCCGTCTTCAAGTCGGAGATATCTTTGCTGAGCGCCCGCACTGCACGTAAACTTTCGGCGCCCTCATTCTCCGATGCAGATTTGTCATTATCATCAACCATCTGATTACTCTCCTCAGTTGTTTTTTGTGTCACAAGTCCCTTTTTAGGCTTCGCCCCACTCATTTTTGCCGTCGTTTTTCGTATTTAAAATAGAAATTCTTAGAGTATTAGGGCTTTATTTTCACTCAATGACCGGGAGCTATAATTTTATGCTGCCATCTTGCGCCTCGAACCAACCAGAAGTCCGACTAACAGCTGTTTTTGTATTAATCACTTATAAATATGAATTCCAGAGGCATGCTGTAACTGGGCAGTCTGGGTGGACCGATGATGCTGTCATAGAGTCGTCCCAAATCAGAAGCATGGCAAAAATCAATGATTTGCAGAGTCAGCTTGAGAAAACAAAGCCTGCACCTGTTGAACGTATCAGGATTCGCAAATGATCTGTATCAGTAGCACCATAAATCATCTCGATTAGATTTTAATGGACATTTGTTGCTGCTACTCACAGTGGAGTCACATGGAATTGGCTGTGGATTTTTATTGGATCTGAAAGAAACAGGGTGGAGATTTGATGCTAAGAAAATATTTGAAACATTAAATTATTCTCTAAAAAGACTAAATGACCCAACCTCCCTCTCTCGCTCTCTCCCTTTGACATTTCAAATCTGTCTCTGCCAAAATTACACTTAAAAAAAAAAAAAAAATGTAGGAATAATTTTCACTCAATAACTGCTTTTAAATTTCACAAATAATTACACCCACGAGCACACAAAAACATTATTATTATTATTATTATTATTATTATTATTATTATTATTATTATTATTATTATTGTTGTTGTTGTTGTTGTTATTGTTGTTAATAAGTATTACACTACATTACAATAAGCATTAAAAAAGCATTAACACGTGTGGAAATAAGTCAGTTTAGTTTTAGACTCAAAATGCAAGTTACAACAATAAAAAATATAATGGTGAAAATGTTTCTTTAATTTAAATATCTGTGTTTTTTTCTTCTTTAATCAAAAATAGCTTTGAATATTACTGACATAGTTATAGGTTAAGGAGAAGATCATATTGGATTGTTCATAACAATTATTGTGTTGTTGTTGTTGTTGAATGGATTGAATAATTAACATCTAAACAATATTTCAGCTTAGTTTTAGACTCAAGTAATGAGAATGGGAATATTACTGTTCATAAAAAAAAATGTATATATATATATATATATATATATATATATTTTTTTTTTTTTTTTTTTTTTTTTAATCCAAAATGCCTTTCAATATAGTACTGACATTGAAATTGTGAAGTAGAAAGGCTGTATTTCCAAAATGCATGTCACCAGAAGGCTCAAGCCATGACTATAACAATATAATGGCAGACATGTTTCTTTAATTCAAATATCTATGGCAATATTACTGTTCTAAAGTAATAAAGAAAAATAAACAAATTTCTGTAATACAAAAATAGCTATAAATATGTCTGACGTTGTTAGAAGGAAAAGGCTTGTTTGTAATGTTTATATAAATATTTTATTGAATGCATTGAATAATGAACATATCTAAATGTCTTTGCTGCTAATTTGAAGCTAACAAAAGTAAACTTTGATTGGCTAAAACATTTCTTGTGTTTCAGGCTCTCCTCCCAGTAGGGTAGACAGTGTATAGCATGACTGATGTAAATCTATACGTCCCAGTCTGATTGAGACCGTGTATCACTCATCTCCAGGGAGGATCAGCCGGCTACTGCGAACCTGAGAAAGACCGGCAGTGAAAGCGGCGCCAATTCTAATCAGAGAGCATGGGCCTTAAGAAACCACTAATAGTTC
>CM077256.1:28786893-28971893 GCA_039654775.1 Spinibarbus caldwelli | reverse complement strand
AAAGTTCATTATTAGTCCATATGAGCCCAGGTCAATTAAATAATATGGTGACATTTTACAATAATGTCCCATTCGTTAAAATTAGTTAATGCATTAGATAACATGAACTAATAATGAGCAATTTAAATACATATTCATAAAAATACATGTTCATGGTAGTTCACAGCGCATTTCCTAATGTTAACAGACACAACTTTTGATGTAAAAATGTATTAGTAAATGTAGAAATTAACATTATCTAAGATTAACAAATGCTGTAAAAGTATTGTTCGTTGCTATTTTGTGTTTATTAGTGTAAGTACACTGATAAAAAAATTAGTGTAGAAACAGTTCCCTATCTGTCGGTCACTACGAGTTATGTCGTGACGACATTAGGGGATTCACTTGGTAGTCCCAATCATCTTTGACTTTAAGAGAAAACGCCAATGAATATTGGATAGTGGATTTTGCATACCTGAGCCACTTCCTGTGCATACGGGTATAAATAGGCGACAGGTGCATCCACTCATCAGATTTTTGCTTCGGAGCCGAGTGGATGAACGTGTTGATCTCCACAAAGCCATTCATCGTCTGTCTGGAAGCTGCTCTGGTTGGCGTCACGGTGCAAACAGCGGTGTCCCTGTCTGCAGCGATTCCCCTGGGCACCTCAACTAAAAGAGCAGATTTCCTAAAAGAACAAATCACGGTCAGTTCACGTCTTTTTAAAGACGCCGTTCCGGCCGTGTCCTCTTGGTTGCGGTTGTTTCCTATACTCCGTTGACAGACACGATCGTTGTCTTCAGTGTCTGGGCATCCAGCACGCTGAAGCTGCGTTCGTGGATGGTTTATGCGTTCATTTTGAGCGTGTAACCATGGCACCGCTGCGATCGCGCCTCTCTCCTCTCACGGAGATGGTAGGGGCTCCCTCTGTCACTACCCGCACTGGCTTCTCTGCCATGAGCAGAGAACCATCGGCTAGTGCTCTGGGAGATCTGAGGGTTACAGTGAGAGCATTCCGCCGGGCCAGCCCCCACGGACCTTTCACTCCTCCCGCAGCAGCAGTTCTGTGTGGCTCCCCCGTGATTCTGCTGTGCCGTCTTACGGAATGCCCATCGTTTCATTCGGCGCGCCGATAGAGGATCAGATGTCGGGGATGGGCAATCGTCTTCTGAGGATGAAGATTCGGCGGGGCTGCCCCCCTCGGGTGTCGCAGCCGCCGCCGAATCGGACCCAGAGTTGACGGACGTGCTTTCCCGTGCACACCTCCCAGTCCCGAGCCCTCACGGCGAGATGATTAGTTCCTCGGCACGGGCCGTGGCTCGCGACCACGCACTGTCCCGGTTCCTTTCTTCCCGGAGGTGCATGAGGAGCTGATGAGCTTGTGGACGGCCCCTTTTTCGGCCGAAAGCTGCTCGTCTGTCTCCCCCATCCTCACTACCCTCGATGGCGGGGCGGCTTGGGGGTATGGTGCCATTCCCCAGGTGGAAAGTGCGGTTGCGGTGCACCTGTGCCCGCAAAACGGCACCACTTTGAGGAATCATCATTGTCTCCCGTCCAAAGCCTGTAAGCTGACAGCCGCTCTCGCAGCCAAAGCTTGCAGTGCTGCGGGCCAAGCCGCCTCTGCCCTGCATGCCATGGCTATCCTGCGAGCACACCAAGCCAAGGCACTAAAATGCACGAGGGTAGTACCAACCCGAGGTTGATGCAGGAGCTGCGCTTGGAGACTGACCTCGCCCTACGGGTGACGAAAGTCACAGCGCAGTCCCTCGGGAAGGCAATGTCCACACTTGTGGCCCAAGAGCGCCATCTATGGCTCAGCCTGGCTGAGATGAGCCATGTCGACAAAGTGCGCTTTCTCGACGCTCCCGTCTCCCAGGCTGGACTGTTCGGCGACACTGTCAAGGACTGTGCCCAGCAGTTCTCAGCAGTAGAGAAGCAGACTGAGGCCATCCAACACATCTTGCCCCGGCGTGATGCACCATCTGCCACCGCTCCGTTGCGGGCCAGCCCCCAGTCTGCTCGTCGCCGTGGGCACCCTCCTGCGTCCTCCAGAGCTGCTCCGCCCCGTGCTGAATCATCACCTAGGCCGGCGCGTCGAGCCTCTTGCAGGAGTGTGGCGCCCCTGTGTCCCAGCCGGCCCTGAAATCGTCCAGGGAGGCGATAAAGCGGCCCTGACATGGGCAACCCAGAGATGTGGGAAGCTGCTCTTTCTCAGGAGACAGCGAGGACAGCGCCGCTCCTTCCCCCTGAGGAGGGTCGGGTGGAGAATCATTTATTCTGTCCCACTGCTGGCTCAAGGGCCAGCGGTAACCACATGGTCAAAGAAAGAGCAATTTCCTTTTCCTCCGGGTTCTCAGGCTCACGGGCTAACAGTGTGCCACGCACTGCCTCCTCACTCTCGCCCATGACACCCCCTTGCCAGCGGCCAAGAGACTGCGGTTGGGAGACGCAATGCCTCTCCACGCATCTCTGGCCAGTCCCTCCAGGGACGCGGGGAGTTCTGCTGTGGTCAGTCAGAACGCGATGCCTTCTGTGCTATCCAGCTCGACTCCCCCTCCGCTGCACCACCACGGGTACGTTGATTGTCCCTTTGGTGCCACTTGTACAGAGTTTGAGGGTGTGGCTTGCGCTGCCCAACCCATCCCGCTGGCTCATTCACACAATCCGACTCGGCAATGCGATTCAGATCAGTTCGGTGTCAGTCCGAGACGCACCGGGGAGATTGCACGAGGAGATTGCTGTCCTCCTGGCAAAGGATGCAATCGGGCCGGTCCCTCCAGCTGAGAAGCAGGGGTTTTACAGCCCTTACTTCATTGTACCCAAGAAAGGTGGTGGCCTCCGGCCAATCCTGGATCTGCGAGTCCTGAATCGGGCCCTGTCAAGCTTCCGTTCAATATGTTGACGCAGAAGTGCAGCGGTCGAACTGAAGGACACTTACATTCATGTCTTGATTCGTCCTCGACACAGGCCGTCGGTTTGTGTTCGAGGGTCGGGCATGGCAGTACAGGGTCCTCCCCTTCGGGCTCTCCCTGTCCCCTCGTGTCTTTGCAAAAAAGTCCTTGCCCCATTACGGGAAGTGGGCATCAGGATCCTCAACTGTCTTGAGCATAGCCCGCGTGCGAGAACAGTTGTGCAATCACAGGGGCCTGGTGTTCCGGCACCTCAGCCAGTTGGGGCTTCGGGTCAACTGGGAAAAGAGCAAGCTGTCCCCCGTGCAGAGAAACTCTTTTCTCAGTATGGAGTTAGACTTGGTGAGTGTGGTGGCGCGTCTCACCAACGAGCATGCCCAGTCCATGCTGACCTGCCTGAGTTCCTTCAGAGGCAGGATGGTGGTACCACTGAAACACTTTCAGAGGCTCCTGGGGCATATGGCATCCGCAGCCGCTGTCTCGCCGCTCGGATTGCTTCATATGGGACCACTTCAGCACAGGTTACACTCCCGAGTCCCGAGATGGACATGTCGCCGCGGTACAGTTCGCGTAACCATCACGCCAACACGTTGCCACTCATTCAGCCCCTGGGTGGACCTTGTCTTTCTACGGGTCGAAGTAACCTTAGAACAAGTGTCTCGGCATGTTGTTATCACGATGAATGCCTCCAGTGCAGGCTGGTGAGCTACATGCAACGGGCAGGCAGCCTCTAGGTTCTGGACAGGGCCTTTACTGCTTTGGCACATCAACTGCCTCGAGTTGCTGGCAGTGCTACTAGCCTTGCAGCGGTCCGGCCGCTGCTGCTTGGCTAGCACGTGTTGGTCCACACGGACAACACTGCGGTTGTCTCATACATCAACAGGCAGGGTTGTCTACAATCACGTCACATGTCACAACTCGCCCGCCATCTCCTCCTCTGGAGTAAGATGCAGTGCAAGTCGCTGCACGCCGTCCACATCCTGAGGGAGCTCAATCATGCAGACGATGAGCTCTCACGACACCTCACGTTCCCCAGAGAATGGTGACTCCATCCCGAGACGATCCGGCTGTTCTGGAGTCGATTCGGGGAAGCTCAGGTAAACCTGGCTGCCTCCCACGGCCAGTTGTATGACTCCCTGACCGAGGCCCCCTTGGCACGGACACACTGGCGCACAGCTGGCCTTGGGTTTTATGCAAATTTGCACTTCCCCCAGTGAGCCTTCTCGCACAGACACTGTGTAAGGTCAGCGAGGACGAGGAACAGGTCCTGCTGGTTGGGCTGTTTGGCCCACCCCGACCTGGTTTTAGGAACTCATGCTACTTGTGACAGCCCCTCCTGGCGCATCCCTGTGAGGAAGGACCTCCTTTCTCAGGGGCCCGGCACCATGTGGCACCAGCGTCCAGATCTTAGAACCTCCATGTGTGGTTCCTGGATGAGACGTGGCCGACTTGAGTGTTTTGTCCACCAGCGGTGGAAGACACATTCACTCAGGCCAGAGCCCTCTCTACGAGGCGAGCTCTTGCCTTGGAGTTGAGTCTGTTTGTGATCTAGTGTTCTTCTCGCTGAGAAGACCCCTGAAGATGCACAATTGGAGTAGTGCTTTCTTTCCTGCAGGAAAAGTTGGAGCGTAGGCTGTCACCCTCCACCTTGGAAGCGTATGTGGCTGCTATCGCAGCACATCACGTTGCAGTGGACGGCCGGTCCCTGGGAAAGCACGATCTCATCGTCAGGTTCCTGAGGGGTGTCAGAAGGTTAAATCCTCCTAGGTCACCCCTGGTGCCCTCCTAGGATCTCTCTATCGTCCTGGCTGGACTACAGAGGGGTCCTTTTGAGCTGCTGGATTCAGTCGACCTGAAGTTCCTGTCTGCTAGGACAGCGCTCCTGACCGCGCACACTTCCATCAAGAGGGTCGGGATATCCAAGCATTTTCGGTGAGCAAAGAGTGCCTTGTGTTCGGGCCAGACTACTCTCACGTTGTCCTGAGACCCCGGCCTGAATACGTGCCCAAGGTTCCCACCACGCCCTTCCGCGATCAGGTGATGAATCTGGAAGCACTGCCCTCGGAGGAGGAAGGCCCAGCCTTGGCGTTGCTGTGTCCTGTAAGAGCACTGCGCATATACGTGAACCTCACCCGGAGCTTTAGAAGCTGTGAGCAGCTCTTTGTCTGCCACGGAGGTCAGCAGAAAGGGAAGGCTGTCTCCAAACAGAGGTTGGCCCACTGGATAGTGGATTTCTATCCACTATCCAGTTTCTTCCCGTGTGTTGGGTAACAGGTAAGTGGCGGGACGAGCTGGCTGGTGTCATGCTTGATGCGCCATTCCCCCTCACCCGGGGATCCCTTTTCCTCCTCCAGGAAGTTCCCCGGACCACAAACCCTGGTGGAGTTCCTCCAGCAACCCTGGCAGTCAGACTGGGTGGAGCAGTCTGACGCCAGGCCCAGTACTGGCGTTAGCTCGCCCAGGTCTCCGGTCTCCGGTCAGCCCCTGTACTGGGCTAGGTGTCCATATGGCTTGATTCCCTTCGGGCAATCCCATATGTGTATTCTTCCACTCTGTCAGGCTCTGCTGACAGCTCTCCTCCCTACTCCTAGGTAGGACCTGCCTCAGAGTCCCATTCCGTATGTAGTACTGCCCCAGGCCTGGGTCAGTCCATATCAGTATCTCCACGTCACCTCCCTTCGGGCAGGATGTGGCCTCCGTAGCCCCCTTCTCCGGAAGGCTCGCTTACCCGTCATTACTGCCAAGCTGTAACAACAAATAGGAAAGACTTGAAGTAATCTTTTGTTGAAGGTCGAAATCCCTTCTAAATTCTGTGGTGAAAGGAACAGCGGCTTGGCTATCTCTAGCAGCGATGTATTCACCTGTGGTCCCTGCGGGTACCAAGGTCAGTGAATTTGCGCTGGGGCGATGGGAAGGTTACGACCTTTGCATGTCATTTGTCTGTCACGCGCCTGCTTGTCAACATTTGCAATGCCATAAGGTTGTGATGGGGTTCAGGTTGTGGCGCTTTCCATGGACCCCTAATGTCATCACGGCATAACTCGTAGTGACCGACAGATAGGGAGCGTCTCGGTTACGTATGTAACCCTCGTTCCCTGATGGAGGGAACGGAGACGTTATATCCCCATGCCACAATCTTGAACCATCGCTGGGTGCCTGGGACACGTTCTCGGCTCCGAAGCGGAAAACCTGATGAGTGGATGCACCTGTCGCCTATTTATACCCGTATGCACGGGGAGTGGCTCAGGTATGCAAAATCCACAAGTCAATATTCATTGGCGTTTTCTCTTAAAGTCAGAGATGACTGGGGCTCCCAAGTGAATCCCCTAATGTTGTCACGACATAACGTCTCCGTTCCCTCCATCAGGGAACGAGGGTTACATACATAACCGAGACGTTTTCACTAACGAAATTGCTAGTAAATTTCATAATTACAAAGAAACGGCAAGTTGCGAAGTAGAAAACTGCAATGCCATTTTATTGTAAAATATACTCTATAATCACTGTTTTATTTACAACTATATGTACAAAAAAAAATTTTACTGTGTAATGTTAACAAAAAACAAAACTTTGTAACACTTTATTATAATAACACTAAATTATGCATAATTACATGCAAGTAACCCTGTCAAACCCTAATCCTAACCCTAACCATATAGTAAGTACATGTAGTTAATTAATATTACTCAGTACTTAAATGTATAACACTGTAACAAGTACACCTTAAAATAAAGTATAACCCAAAACTCTATGGTAAGGTTTTACCAATAATAATAACAGATACAACATTTTTTAACTAATGTTAACAAATGAAGCCTTATTATAGAGTGTTAACAATATAAATATAGGTTAACTGAAATTAACTAAAATTAATAAATGTTTTAGAAGCATTTTTCATCGTTACTTCATGTTAACTGATGGCAACAAATGGAACCTTTTCGTAAACTGTTACCAATTAATGCACACAATTAAAAAGTTATTTTTCTTTCTCTTCTGGAAAAACTTTCCAAAACTGTTGATGACTCATCCTGCACTAGATCTGCAGCCAATCAAATGCTATGTAAAATGAAAAAGCCCCTCCCACACACAACAACACCAATTATCAAGCAGCAAATCCTGGTTGATTGCTGTGATGTAACCGAAACTTATTTACTTAACATATTTCAGAAGAATATGCATTAACACAGGAAAGAAATCTGCATATCATATGATTTCATGCTGTTCTTCCATTTAGGGATGTGCAAAACAACAAAATGTTCTTAATTAACTAGTCGATAAGTTGTCTGAATGACTAGTCGGTGTTAAGTAAGTATAATAAGACTGTGTCATGTCCACCGGCCCACCAATCGGATGTGTTTCTCAGGGATATATGTAAATCCTTCAATTACATTTATTATCAGAACTGCCAAAATAAAATATAAAGACTCTCTCTTTTACACCTTAAAATCGTATCTGTGCTACAACGACACTAATTTACATGATCATAATAGATCAGCTTTGTGACATGCTAGGCCTGTGCTTTTCTGTTTCAAACAAGAGCACTCAGCAAGAACATTCAGCGTTCTCAATGCTTTGTAAATGTTTTTAAAATTGAGACTGCGGGAGAACGGCAGAAATCGGAGTAATGTTTACGAATGTTATGCAAGAAAGAGCTCCTCACATAACAGCATTACGTGAGCTAACAAGAAACACAGATCATGGAACGCTTCATAAACACAACCCTTAAAGCTGAAGGGATGCAGATACAGTGACTCACCACATTCCAGAAGAACGGATTGAAGATGATGGCAATAACAGCCACGCAGAACCGGGGCTCTGTCAGGTCTATTAACCTCCACAGCTCTGCCAACACAGACATGTCCATCTGAGGACAGAAAGAGACGACAAAACACAACAGAAGTGTGTAAGCTCTCACTTGTATGATATTTTAAATAAAACACAGAACATGCATGAACACACATGCTGAAAACACGTCACCTTTAGGTCAAATTTGTCATTGTATCATTGAAATAGACCATTCACGTGTTTCGAGTTTTTAATTTATGTGGGGAAGGGGGATTTATCGGGTTTATGACAATGTACAATATATCTGAAGGGAGCTGACAGTCTTCAATGGCATTTTCCCATCATTTTACCTCCATATGATGCCTAATAATAGTTTCTAACATGGGGTGAGCGCTGTATTTCTGCTATTCTACGTACTGTCAGAGAGTGAATTTGCAATTTCATTCAGTCCTTCTGCCGTTTTTTGTTCAGACCAATTATATACACACTGCCATTCAAACATTTGGAATCAACAAGATTTTTAATGTTTTTTAAAGAAGTTTCCTATGCTCATCAAGGCTGCATGTATTTTATCAAAAACACAGAAAAACAGTAATATTGTGAAATATTATTACAATTCAAAATAATGGTTTACTATTTTAATATACTTTAAAATATAATTGCTTCCTGTGATACAAAGCTGAGTTTTCAGCATCATTACTCCAGTCTTCAGTGTCACTTTTTTTTTTTTTTTTTTTTACGTTTTATTCATCAAAGAATCCTGGAAAAAAAAGTATCACAGCAGCACAACTGTTTCCAACATTAACAATAAATCAGCATATTAAAACGATTTCTGAAGGGTCATGTGACACTGAAGAAAGGAGTAATGATGCGAAAATTCCATTTTGCGTCACAGGAAGCAATTATATTTTAAAGTATATTAAAATAGAAAGCCATTATTTTAAACTGCAATATTATTTCACAATATTACTGTTTTTTTCTGTATTTTTGATCAAATACATTAAATGCAGCCTTGATGAGCAGAAGAAATTTCTTTAAGAAAAAAACATGAAAAATCGTACTGATCTTTACAGCAGTGTATATGTCGTATATAACCATTGATTAGGCTGAAATGTGAGGTTTATCATTTTATAACACTTTTTGTTTTGGTCCAAACTTGTATTATTTAAACTGCAAAGTTGATCAGATCATAGCTGTTTACATAGTTATTTTTGTGTTAAAAGTGTGGTATGTAATATTTACAGCTAGTGGTTGAACTGTACTCAGACCTCAGACTCAATGCTCACGCAGGTTGCCAGATCATGTTTTAATATGTCTCTGCTCATAGAGCTTTTCGGATCTATGCAGAGTTTTTTTTTTGGTCAGGTAGAATCTGTGATCTCTGACCGGCTTCCATGGCTGTAATACGCTGTTTTCCACCAACTGGCAACCCGGTATGTCAAAATACTGAATTGGCAGTGGGTGGAGTCACACAGACCAAAAAAAAAAAAAAAAAAAAACCCAGAACTTTGCACTCCCATCAGTGCTTTTGTGAGATTGCGGTCTCACACTGATTTGGTAAATCTGGCCCTTAGGAGCATTTTAGCCTCTCTAGCTCCTTTGTCCCACACTCAGTGGGTCTTTTAATGGGTTTGTGGTTAAATGCCTGAAATAAGGAAAACTCATCTACTCACTAGTTTACTTAAAAAGTGTTTACCCTAACTATTTAAAGGTGCGGTCAAAGGCCAAACAGGCAGCATTTTGTTAGTTAGAAAGCTGTGAATTTTCAAATTCTGCATGTGAAAAATCTCCAATTGCATGGATTCCTATTGAAATGACTGGATTTCGCCCACAAAAATTCACTGAACTGCAGTAAATGTGACCACACATTAGCTCTAACTTCCCAAATTTCCGATTTTAAATAATGATTAAATAAGCATATCTCGAAAGCTTAGTCGTGTGACCGTGTTTGACCTTGATTTTACAATGCATTTACATTACACTCGGACCTAAAAATTGTTAATGTGTGAAGACTATCTGAAGAATCATAAACTTTTTATTGGTCACAGAGCTTATTATCAGCAATAATCCAAAATCCTATTAGCTTTTTGACAAGAGAAAGCAATGCTAACTTTGGTCTATCATCACTGCAGCGCTTTATATCTATCTCTTTCCCATTCCTAAGATACTTATAGTTTTGTTTGAGACAGTTAGTAGCAGATAAAACAGATATGCATGAGCAGAACCATATATTCTGCTTTGCTTTGAACTGCTGAGCGAGAGGTTTTTGTATAACCACTCAAACAAAGCACTACAAAGTCGCAGTCAGTGTTTACACTCAACCTACAAATAGCTTAGTTGTCTCTGCACATTAAACTAGGATGGATGAACGGTGGCATGATTGAAAATATAACATCAGAGAAATTACACACATCGCTTGCAGATTTTTGAGATAAAAAAGCCTTGTAGTTTCATCTTTCAACCACAGAAGGCGACAGAGAGGCCAAAGTTGCATAATGCACCTTTAAAGCTGAACATCCATTACTGATAGTACAACCATAACATGCTGACTGATCAAAACATCTGAACATCATCTGATCATGTCGAGTTCAAACAAACACCAACAAGGTCACTGTTTTTGATGTGGTCACACGGCTGTTCAAATAAATGCAATTTAATCCATTTATTTAGATACACACTTTGTTTTGTCGCAACCATACCATTTTATCCTCTGGGGATTCTTGTATTATGCAACAAACTCTGATTTATTGACGCCACTGAGTACAACGGGGCATTAGAAAGAAACAAAGCAGCCTTTAAAACCCTAACTGTTTGAACACGGCTCTTTGTTTATGGAAAGAGGGACTGATTTTGCCCTCAGCGCTCTACACTTCATAGTCTCACTAACACATATTAGATAGGCCAACATCACAAAAGCCCACTGACTGCGTTTAAACACACAAAAACGGTCATGTTCTGATTATGTAAGAGTAATGCAACACCTGATTGCTATAACCAGATTAAGCATATTCTGATTTCTTGAGATTTGGCATATCACCTGCCTGGAAGTTTCTAGTAATCCTGAAGATCTGGTTCAGGTGTGTTTAAATAGGGTTAGGATTTATTCAGAGAGAGAGAGATATAGATATAGATATAGATATATATAGATATATATATATATATATATATATATATATATATATATATATATATATATATATATATATAAAAATATCCACTCATATCCAAACAAATGTACTTCTTGGTTATTACTTTAAAAAACATGAAAAAAAAACAAACAAACAAACAAACAAACATAAAACATGAAAATGAAATGTCATGCCATGGCCTGCTGTACATTTTGCAAATCATCGAACTCTTGTGTTGTATTGTTAGGAAAAAAAATTAATAAAGTGATTATAGTAATTAAATATCAAGAGCATCTCCATTTTATAAAAGTATCCATATTATAAACTAAAATATGCATGTGAAGATCATTTTCAGAAAGTTTTTGTTTATTATTACAAATATTTTAATCATGAATAGTGAAAAGTTTAAATTTTGCTTTTATTCAAAATATTTACTCAATCATACTCTATTTCATTCCCTCTTCTTCTCTGAGAAGTTTGTTTCTGTCTTTATTTGCATGTATTTGTTTTGTGATTAACAAAAACATTACTTTTTAAATATTCACATATTTTTTATATTTAAATATAACAATTAGAATAAAATGCATGTAGAAGTTATCTTGAAAAAAAGTGATTATGTTTTATTTTCTTTAAGAATTTCAGCCTTTAATTTTATTGTCATAATCATCTAAAGATGATCATATATAATATATTATGACCTGCAAAAAATACATTTTCATTCAGAAATGTAAATATACTGTATATTATATTAAATTAACTGCATGTTTGAAATGCATTTTTGGACATAATAATTATTAATTACAATAATTATGTCCAGGCATAAAAATGTGTCTGAGATCTCGTAGGCTACCCATCAGTTAACATTTAATCAGAATGCATTTCAAATATAATCTGCGCAAACCTTCAGTTTACATAAATTAATATCCTCAACAGTTTCTCACATTGTGGATGATCAGATTGCAATGACAGTCTGTAAACCCGATGATAGCACGTGCGACATCAGCGCTCACGTGCATGAAATAATCAAACGCACGCTTGTAAATATTTCACAGTATGAATTGAGCAAACAAGTGCATTGAAAAATACTCCGACACAATGCTCGGGATTAAATGAGCGCTGCCCAGCACACGCATGAGCAGAGAGGTGAACTAAAGGCTGCACTTGCTGACCTGACTGTAATCCACGTTATTCAAGCCTCCACAGCAATCCAGCGCAGGGTTTGAGTCCAACAGCGGCTCTGCGCTCATCAAATCACCGTGTTTCAAACAGACAACCTGCTCTCTATCAGCAGCATGTCACCAGCATTCAATATAAACCATGCACACTTTTATAGCCGTAAATGGTGAGGAACTTTCGGCATGCTAAAGTTACCGACACAGCGGACATGACAGTTTACCTTTGACCTACTTAAGTCGCCTGGAACTGTGGGAAATGGAGTTTCTACCGGCCATTAAAACGCTGGACTATAAGACTTCAAATCTCTCTTCTTCTGTAGGGATTTTTTGTTTGTTTGTTTGTTTGTTTTATGACAGATTATTAGTTTATTCGCAAGGCAGCACTGTATTAATATTCCTCAGGCTGAATTCGTATTGGTCCTTTTTTGTTACATGCTGAATTCTGATTGGTCTTCTTTCTTGTATTTATTTGCATAACGGCTTGTAATTAATCTTGTACACTCTGGGTTCAGAATCTGTATTTATCTCTTAAGAAATAAAACAAAAAAACACACACACACATATACACCATGTGTTTTAATCTAAAATAAATAAATAGATAAATAAAAATAGTTTGGCTTTTTGTGTAATGTCTTATAATACTGAATCCCTAAATCTCACGATTTTATGCTTGTTTGGTTATTTATATTATCCATTATTCATGTCCAGTTTTTTTTTGTTTAGTTTTATTTATTATTGTTGTTTTTCTATTGTATACATTCTTTTAATGCTATTGTTATAAACTACTTTTGTGTCTCATTTCATTTGTTATTTTTAAACCTAGCATCCATCACTTATTTTTAAGCTCAAAAGCTGCATTTATGACATTTTACTTGACTTACAAGACCCTTGTTTTTCTGAAAAACAAAATTATTATTATTATTATTATTATTATTATTTATTTATTTATTTTGCTTTTATATTCACAAGACCAGATTAACTGTAAATATATAAATAAATAAATTACCTTTTATACTACTGATTTCAAAATGTAAAATATGTAACTGCTCGAGTATTGTATTTTTTTATTTTTTTATTTATTTATTTATTTATTTATTTATTATATATGTTCACTTTGTATATTTGTTTTTCTTATTCTCTTTTTATTTTTAACTGTAAAAGAATGCAGAATGTAGAAGATGGCCATGAGGGCCTACAAAAATAAAAAATAAAAAATACAATTCTTTTGTATTACTTTTAATCTCTGTCTGGCTTTCTTTTCCTTCCTATATGTGAGTTAAAAAATATCAAAACTTTTACAGCCTTTGTAAATCCTGCAAATAGATTCCGAATATGCTTAAAATAATGATTTCTCTTTGAGAAAAAATAAATAAAATACATAAAAAATACATAATTTCCCCGAATTCAGTTTCATTTTTTAATTCCTTTCCAGTATGAGACAATATATTTCAAAAGACTCGTTCACTTCTTTGCAAATCTTATAACATACAGAACTTACAGTTATTATAGTTTTCATTATTTATTCATGTATATAAACAGCATCTCTAATTATGCTGTGGTGAGAACATTCTGTAAAAACCCAAACATTATAACCACAAATTCTCTGGTTTCACACTTGCTGTATTTCTAGAATTTGTGGTTCTAATTTGTGTTGGCTTTATTTTGTGAAGTGGGCTATGTGAGCAGAAGTCAGGGCAGAGTCATCATGATTCTGTATGTGAGTCAGTGCTGATGTGAGATCAGAGCTATAGCAGGTTAGATGGGAGAGCGGAGTGGCTCACAGGATGTGGGTTTGAGTCCAGTGTGCGTCATGGCCCTCTGTCCTCCTTTCCCGTCCTTCTACTCTTTTATAAACCTCAAAAAAGGTGGAAAAATGTGTGCTGGTCAGAATCAAAGGCAGAAATAAAGAAGTATCAGTGTGTTGGGATGATTTTATTTTAAAACGTTTTGCATGGTTCTATTTGGACAAGAATTAAATGTTATTACCATGGTTATTATACATTATATTATACATATTTTATATACATAAAATTATATATATTAAATAAACTTTCAAAATTTTAAGATTATTTGTTATTAGTATTTACAAAAAAAAAAATACTATTTCAGTTTTTCGACTTGTTCTATTTAAATAGTTTTTTATATATTTAAATAGAAAATTGAACTTGCATTTTTTTGTAATCAGAGTGAATAAATAACGATGCACAAATAATGCTCATTTTGAATTTTGACACTATTCTACCTTGTATGAAATTGTGTGTAGCTGCATTAGATAATGCATTGCTGTTTGCAGCCTAACAGACTTCTGTTATTTGAGGCACTCTCAGAAAAAAAAGGTACAAAATCTGTCACTGTGGCGGTAGCCTACCTATTCAAAAGATACTCCTTTGTGCCTTATTTAGCCCTAAAAGGTGTGCTAATATACCTTAAAGTTACTTATTAGTACCTGAATTGTACATATTAGTGCCAAATTGGTACAAATGAGTACCTTTTGAAAGGGTACCACACCAGTAACAGCTTTTGTACCTTTTTTCTGTAAATGTGTAATTCAGAGAGAAATAGTGTAGTCAATGAGTAGAAACTGCAGGGATTAATATTAGACTGTGAGCGTGAAAAGTGAGCATCCCCATATGGCAAAAAAATAAATACATAAATAAAAAATAAAAAAATAAAAAATGTGAAGCTCAATGAAATATATTTGAAATAGAAAATATATTTAGTTTCAACCTTCATATACTAAAACATATTTCTAAAAGTATTTCAGGGGCAAATAAATACATTTCCAGTCTTACACTATAGCCTATTATATTATATATACTATTATAATATTCTATTATAGACTATTAAATGTATACATTTAGTCTAAATACAAATGTGGATGGCCTATAGAGTTCAAAAGCAGATTTATAATAATTTAATAATGCTTAATAATTTATATATTGCAATATTTGTTTTTTCTTTTTTTTTTTAGAGCATTTTAAATTGTTCCTTGCTGAAGTTTATTCAGATGTGTTTTATGTTCACGTGTTATAGACAACAAATCACCTTTTTCTTCAAATGTGACATATGTGAATGCATTTTCTTGGATTAAAATCTATAGAGGGCAAAATATATATTTAAATGCTTTTAAAAATATATATTTATACATTTAAAACATATTTTCAAAAGTATACCTTTTTTTTTTTTTTTTTTTTTTTTTGTATGGGTCACTATATAATCTGAATCAAAGTGAAAGGACAAATAGAGCATAATGACTCCCAAACTGTTTCTCTCTAGCATATCGATCCTCAAAGAGTGAAAACGTGAACGTGCCATGCACCTTAATCAATGAATGAATATAATTCTGCACCCATTTTGCAACGAAATAATTATATACCAAGTCATTTCATCTGGAAATATTGAGAGGCGGTGGAAAGAAATGCGTTTTTGGAGCTTTTTCACACATTTCAATCAAAAAACCCATCAACACATTGTTTGAACTGAAAAAAATGAATGCATTGCACATAAAAGCAGTGTCGCATGGTGTCACTCTGAAAGAAAACAGGAAAGGGGTGCTGATGTGTCCAGATGCACCAAAATCAGTTATTTCATCTGAGCTGGACAGCCCATTCAGAGGCAATCAGTCCAGGTGCTGCTACCCATGAAAAGTTCTATTTTGGGGAGTGTTAGCTGGTCTGTGGGGTTTCTAGAGCCACATGAGTTCAATAAGAGCCCAGTTCAGGAGCAGCGGCTTGAGGAGTGAGT
This sequence comes from Spinibarbus caldwelli, assembly GCA_039654775.1. Taxonomy (NCBI): domain Eukaryota; kingdom Metazoa; phylum Chordata; class Actinopteri; order Cypriniformes; family Cyprinidae; genus Spinibarbus; species Spinibarbus caldwelli. The sequence goes on along the minus strand of CM077256.1, from coordinate 28,956,173 downwards.
CTCATCAGGCACTAACACCACGAGCCGCCCGCTGGGACCAGAAAAAAATGCTGACAAAAGCCTTTAAAATCATTTGCTTTGTCCTGTAGGGTGGTTATTTTGGAGGAATTATGAACCGTTGGTTATTAAAATTGGAGAATGCTATAAATAGGCTCACTTTTACATTGTAGTCAGCCATGTGATATGCTTTAATAGGACTGGCTTCGAATCAGGCTGCTTTGAAAGAGTCACCTGTCAGTATCAGTGATGCTTGTTCACGTTGTGTAATTGCAAACATAACTTATGTTGTAAATAAAGAAATTATTTTATATTCTAATTACAGTGGTTTGTGTATTTATAATCCTCAAACTGACTTTAAATATTAATTATTTTTGTTTATTTTTGGGTGAACTATGCCTATAAGGAAATGTTTTGATAAAATGTTCAGATTTCAAATGTAATAATATAATATAATATAATATAGAATCTATACAGTACCAGTCAAAAATGAATAATTACGATTTTTAATGTTTTTAAAGGAAGTCTGTTCTGCTCACCAAGGCTGAATTTATTGGGTCAAAAATACAGTAAAAAAATTGTGAAATATTATTACAATTTAAAATAGCTGTTTTCTATGTGAATATATTGTGAAATGTAATTTATTGCTGTGATCAAAGCTGAATTTTCAGCATCATTACATCAGTCTTCAGTGTCACAAGATCCTTCAGAAGTCATTCTAATACGTTGATTTGCTGCTCAAAAAAAAAAACATTTCTGATTATTATCAATGTTGAAAACATTTGTGCTGCCCAATATATTTTTTTGTGGAAACCGTCATATCGTTTACTTTTCAGGATACTTTGATGAATAGAAAGTTCGAAAGCAGCATTTTTTTTTTTTTTTTTTTTTTTTTAATATTACTTGCCCCAAACTTTTGAATGGTAGTGTTTCATGGTTTCCACAAAAATAATAAGCAGTTTTCAACACTGATAATAATGTTGCATGTATTGATATAGAGATCAGTGAGCAGCAAGTGCTATAAAGTTGATCACTCAACTTTCATGGTTTGCTTCACATTTAGTATTAATTCTCCTTTTTTAAATGTTTAGACTACTTCCATATGTTTCCAGTTTGAATGTATGATGTAACAAACACCTGACTCAAGATAAGAGTTTCTCAGGTGCAGCTGAAGGAACCAAATTTTACTTCTGAGGATCCTGCACAACACAAGCGACTGCTTTAGAGATGAACTGGATTGCTAAGAGATATATTTCTATCTATTCTTGATTCCAGAAAGTTCTAATTTACTTTTGTTTGTGAACACCGTTAGGTACGTCCAGCTCATTGTGTCTGTCCTTGATAATGCGTTGGACAGTCTAGAAAGACAAAGTCCTGACTTTTGATTCAGCATAAGAAATGTTACTTTATGACACACTGACCACAGCGTGATCTGTCTGCTGTAGTCATACACTCTCACTGCACAGGAACAAATAATTCAAGCCACTGTAACCCATCGTACTATAAACGTGTGCATTTCTGAGAGGGATTCAGGTGGTTCTTTCTATCTGCATGTTATGCATATAAATAGATGTTTCTATGGTTACATCTGTGGGTGGATTAATTCCAGTCCACAGGAAATGGTCTCAGAACGTTCTGGAAAGGTTCTCCCAAAGTTACAAACAAACATTCTTCTGGAAACGTTAATAGAATGTTTATTCAAAGTGATCTGGTCTTTATGGTGAGACACTCCAGGCAAAAAACATTGGTCAGTTTTGAGATTTTGTGGTTTTGGCTTTTCCTAAAGTGTTTTTATTATTTATTTATTTTATTTTTTTCAGACTAGTGGAAATAAAACATACAAAACACACTTTTAAAGGGATAGTTCACCCCAAAATGAAAATTTGCTGTTAATTTACTCACTCTCAGGCTATCCTGTAAGTGGCTTTTTTTCTTCAGCAGAACAGTAAAGAAGATTTTTTGCTGAAACCGTGGTCCTTGGTGATTCATTAAATGCAAGTCAATGGCTGCCTGTATTTGAGAATAAAAAAAGCAAAGCAAGGAACACAAAATGAATTCCCATGGCTGCTGACGATATCTTATGAAGTGAAACAACTGGTCTGTGCAAGAAACTGAACATTATTCACAACATTATTAGGCTGTTATCCAGAGCCTCAGGCAAACAGGAAAATACGATTCTTTTCAGTGAACTGGTTCAGTTCACTAGTTTGTTTACAAAATCACACAATGACATCACATATGTAATTATATTATTAAAGCACCCAATAATGACGTGAAACGTGGATGTTTTACATGTCTAAAGCATATATAGTGAATAAACTAGTCTTCATCAGCTCACCTTTTTACATAAACAATTAGAAACCATAAAAATTTTCATTTGGCCCCTTCATTCAAGTGATTTACGCATGTTCATATCAGCGGCTCATCAGTCTTCAGTCTGAGTCGAACTGTTTCTTCAGTTCAGTGACTGTTGGAACTGCAGCGCTAAATCAGTTCATTCATCATAGGATCAGATACACTGGTATTTTGGCTTATTTCGAGTCAGATTGACTGTCAGGCATCTGAAAGTGAGTTTTGATTGAGTAACTTGTAGATCTGTGCTGCTCAAGCTGCAAACTGTTTCAGACGCTTCAGTCCGATTTGATGAACTGGTTCATCCATGATTTATTCAATGATTCATTCGCGACCCATACATCACTCTGGACCGTTTAACTTTGGGTGAGCAAATGAACAGTAACATTTTTCAGACATGTAACATTTAAAAAACAATTGGTTTTAAACATTCAGAAATAATGGTTTGGGAAAATAAGTAAAACTTACATTCTTAGAACATATTTTTGTTAGCTGGGAGTTTTTCCAGCATAATTTCTCCCATGGCTTGTGGAGTCACACTTGTCTTTAAATTTCTTGCACACAACTATTTTTGGCCATTGCCTGGAGGTAAAAAATGCAAAGAGGAATTCTGTTGTGTTATATAAAGAGCAATCCACTGAAATGACACAGAAAAACATACTGAACACTGTCAATGTAACATCATTAGGACACAAATAAACAATCATCAATGTGCACCTAGCCCAACCGTTCCTATACAGCATGTTACCAAAAAATGTGCCAAAAATTATACGTGTTCGAAAGCCTCCAGGAAACTCTTTTTTTTTTTTTTTGGTGTTTGCGTCACACATGGAATGGCAGGGAAGGATCGCTGAGTTCAAACCTTGTCGGACTGGAATATTTCTCTGTATGGATCCAATTACTTCCCACTGATCGGTCCGTTGGGATCCGGCTCTCTAACACACGGCTGTTAATATTGTGATGCAATTGGCACAGTGTGTGTCGCTATCAGCTGAATATACAGAGTAAGATGAGCTGTGTCACATAGAAGCAGAGTGTGTTTCTGACCCGCGTGTGAATCATCAACCGCAGGTGGCACGTACGGCTTACATGAGCCAAAACTGTTATTATCTCGCTGTCTGTGAGAGTCGCTTATGTTGTGTCTGATTCACAGTTTTTAGGCTTTAGGCTTCATAGCTGTAATTTTGCAGAAGGTAAATGTACAGATAACAGGACCAGACGAGACAGGTGAGACGTGATGGAGAATAGGGATTATTCTGGTCCTGGAAAAGTAAAGTACTTGCACTTTTTAGCTATTGGCTCTTTGAAAACACGTGCACATTTTGCGACATTATTAAAAAGAAATGTCCAGTGAGTGGCATTAAAAACAAGTTTTTATCTTAAGTTGATGAACATGAATCTGGCAACAATTTATTAAGTGGTTGCTGTACGTATCACGGCAGTTCAGAAATTAAATGCACTAAAAGCTCTATTGCGTTTGAAAATAATGTTACTAAACCTAACCGATAGTTTAACAAAAGCAAACATGAGATAATAATATAGTTGCTGAAGCAACCATGCCATTTTATCTTGCTTTTACAAGTCTTTAAGCTCTTTTATCATTACTTGTGTTTGATGGACTCATACCGAGCACTTCACATTACAAGTGCAATGCTGTACCGGGTGCGCTACTAAGCAAGTTTACTACATCAGAAAAGACAAACATATGGACCTGGTTATGTGATGCAAACATCAAAATGTGTTAGTTTACAAATCTTGCACTACAGTAAAAGTATTTTGAGCTCATAACATAGTATTGTGTGAAAATAACTTTTTATTAATCGATAGTGTGACTGTAATCATAAACTGTGCAAAAAGAAATAAAGGTTTTTAGTGTTTTACTGCCACTAGTATTCATTTCAGCTGGATACTACAGTGAATTGTTTATATAGATATTTTTGGAGTTTTGGATAAATGTACATAGAAGCACCTTTATTTTAAAAATCTGAAAATCAGAATTGTGAGAAATAAACTGTTCTGTGCTTTTTTTTAATCTGAATTTTATCATTCTGACTTTTTTTGTAAAAAAAACAAAAAACAATCAAATCTGAATTATGAGATATAAACTCAGAAATGCAAGCTAAACAGTCTGAATTGTGAGATTTAAAAAAAATCACCATTACCTGTTCTTATTTATTGATTTATTTTTATCCCGTGATGGAAGCTTAGCATACATAATTTTTTGAAAAAAGTCAATTCTTAAACAAGACAGCATACTGTTTTATCAGTATATCACAGTAGTGAATGAAAATTTGTGTTTATCATTGACAATCTAAACTCATCTACCATCTTAGATTTACTTTTTAATTGAGATTGTTGTGCATTCTTGGTTTGATTTGTCTGTGAAAGGTACATGCAACATTGCATTAGATCAAAGGACAGTATCTTAAAAGTCTGCCCTTTTGGAATGCATTTTTATGCTGCCTACGTAAACAGCTACTATGATTTAGTACAGAGACATAGACTGATGAAGACGTAGTCCTAATGTTTTCATTCACTCTCTTCTAAATAACTGTTTTCAACAATGAACAAGTGCAGTGTTTTCTCTTGTTTATCTCATTCTACACTAATACTCTCTGATTCAAGGTTGCTGTGGAAATGATGAGCGCTTCTGCCATGGTTACGGGTAAGAAAGCAAGCTGCTATCCTTAGGCATCACTAACGTCAGCGCCATCGCTGCTTCTTTATGAGATAGGACCAAAATACATTTATAACCACCACACATTAATAAAGAACTATGGGTCATAAAGAAATATTTGAGGATGCTCTTTGTAAATGCATGCTAATTTTCAGGTGGTGAGAAGTGGAGTGTTTTTTTTAAACCAAATGATGCTCTTCACGCACATTATTTAATATAATCAAACTTTTAAAAGCTTTCAGTAACTCCTCTGCAGCCATTATGCATAATCTGGATAACCTTGTTTTCAAGCATGTTTCATGCCAACTTTAAATTACAATATGCATGTATATAGGCTTATTAGAAGCTGAAAATGTGCACAGCAACAACAAACATAATACACACTCACAGAGATAAATAAAACATAAATCATTCAAGATGCCCTGACAACAGCCTATAAAAGCTGATAAGGTTAGTTTTCTGTTATGAGATCAATAAATCACTAATGTCTTCTCAACATCTTCTCCTTTCATGTTTCTCTTGCTCATACAGATTTAAAAATATCTCAAGTTCACAAATGGATATTTTCATACTATATAACTTGAGCTGAGAACAGATTTGCCTGGATTATTATTTTAATGCACAATACAAATGAGTATAAATAAGCAATTGTCTGGATTGTAACAGGTGGCTATTTATGAACACTTGAGATGATGCTGCTCCTGCCAAAGTTTCCTTTAATCTCTATTTTTGTAGTGTGTGAAATTGAGCAGATATCAGTGATGTAGATCTGCTGTCTCCAGTCTATTTCTGCAGCATGACTTCATTTTGGTCCCTTTTTACTTCAACAATAACAAAACAGCATTCTCTGAAGACTGTGACTCTCAGATATTGCATTACTTTTGATTTTTTTCAACTTGCTGCAGGACAAAAATCAATAATTTTGAGGGATGCACTTATGGTAAAGTTCAGCATCATATAACTATAGGATCTAGATACAGACTGAAATGAGATCAGGAGTGTTAACACAAGCTGTGTGTGATGATAATCCCATCAGCACAACTTCAATGAAGTGTTGATTGTTCTCTGAATAGCCTCTGCTCATCAGGGTTCCATTTATTTGATACAGTAAAAACATAGTAACTATTACTACAATTTAAAATAACTGTTTCTATGTGAATATATATATATGTAAAAATTTAATTCATTGTTGTGATCAAAGCTTAATATTCAGCATCATTACTCCAGTCTTTAGTGTCACATGATCCATCAGAAATCATTCTAATATGCTGATTTATTATCAATGTTGGGAAAAAATTATATAGAAATCTTTTGTAAGAATATACACTACCGTTCAAAAGTTTGGGGTCAGTAAAAAAAAAAAATCTTATTTTTTTTTTAAAGGAATTATTACTTTTATTTAGCAAGGATGTAATAAATTGATAAAAAGTGATAGTAAGGACTTATATTATTATAAAAGATTTATATTTTGAATAAATGCTATTCTTTTTCACATTTTATTCATCTGTGAATCCTGAAAAATAAAATGTATCTGTCAGCCCTGTGTTCCTGTGTCTTGTGTGTTTTCCTACCTCATGTGCCCATATTTGGTCTTTTCCTGTTCCTGTTCTCGTTTGGTCCCATTTTGTTCCATTAGTTTCAGCTGTGTTTGATTAATTATCTTGTTTGCCTCCTGTTTCTTAAGTCCAGTGTTTCCAGTGTCCTGCGTCTGGTATTGTTCGTCAGTCCTCTCCCTACGTGTGTGTTTGAAGAATAAAGACTGTTAATGTTAATTCTCCTTTGTCTCCGCGTTCCTACATAGTAGGCAAACCGTGACAGTATCACAGTTTCCACAAAAATATTTTGGGCAGCACAACTGTTTTCAACATGGATAATAATCAGAAATGTGTCTTGAGCAGCAAATCAGCATATTAGAATGATTTCTGAAGGATCATGTGACACTGAAGACTGGAGTAATGATGCTGAAAAATCAGCTTTGATCACAGCAATAAATTACATTTTATGATATATTCACATAGAAAACAGATATTTTAAATTGTAATAATATTTTACAATATTATTGTTTTTTCTGTATTTTTGATCAAATGATCAAATGCAGCCTTGATGAGCAGAAGGGACTTCTTAAAAAAAAAAAAAAAAAACATTAAAAATCCCAAACTACTGAATGGCAGTGTACAGCAACAGTACATTTCATGCTAGGTTTTTTTTTTTGTTTTTTTTTCATATCTAATGTTCTCAAAACAAAAACATGCTTCTAATGCTTTAAATAAAAAAAACAACCAAAAAAAAGGCCACAGGAAAAAGTACACCATTTGTGAAATGTGTCATTTGTGTTTCTCCTGTCCATTTTCTATCATCTCTCTGGATTACAGTGTGCATATTTTCTTCCATTTTGTTCAGCAACACCAGATAAGTCAGTCTGGAGAAGGAACTTTGCCTGTCTCAAAGAAAGGAGGAAGAAAAAGAAAACATTAGGAACTATAAAAAGCATTGTTTAAACATGGCAGCAATCCTCCAGATCTGACATCACACATTCTTCTGTTCTTTTTTTAGCACAGCGCTGCTAATTTGAAAAATGAGGTGAAAATGTTTGCAAATGACATTCAAAATTTGTATTTTGAACAATGCAATATCCATCATTGTATTAGATTTAATTTGGTTAGTTTAATTTAATTTAATCTATCATTGTATTAGATTTAATTTGGTTAGTTTAATTTAGTCCCTTAAGTCTAATTCTGAGGTAATGGATGAATGCATTTCCCAAAACAACAACAATAAAAAATAAATAAATAAAATAGATTTGGACTCATCTGAATTACAGATTCAGACAGTCAGCTCAAGCCTGGACTCATTAGGAGCTTCTTATCTGGATTACGCTCATATTTGCATGAAGAGACAAAAGAGTATGTTTCAAAAAGACAGAAAGAACATGTATGACCTGTTCAATAATGGTCTTTCTGTGATTAATACTAAACATGCAGTGGGGAAATATGTTAGCTATATTAATGAAATATTCAGACAAATATCAGTGTGAAATGAGAGAAAAAAAAAAGATCTGGAAAGTCAAATTATCATTAGATCTAGAAAGAATAATTTTATACTTTCACATTCTTGACAAAGAATAGACGGTTTTCTGTTATATATATATTTTCTGTTATATCTCCTGAACTCTGTTTCATAGTTCAGGGGATATAATGATTACTTTGTCTCAAATGTTCCTCATAAAATCCTTTAGGAGAAATAAAACCAAAACAACTGTTGACACAGTAAGAGTGCACAACAGTTAAATTAAAGGAAAAAAGACAATTAAAGGAGCTGTTCACCCAAATATGAACATTAGCTGACAATGTGCTCACCCTTAGGCAATCGTAGATGAGTTTGTTTCTTCGTCAGATTTGGGGAAATGTAGGATTGCATCACTTGCTCACCAATGGATGCTCTGCAGTGAATGGGTGCCGTCAGAATGAGAGTCCAAACAGCTGATAAAAACATCCAGGCCATCAATTAATATCTTGAGAAACCAAAAGTGGAATGTTTATAAGAAACTAATCCACCATTAAGACATTTTTAACTAAAATACGTGTCCATAATCCATAATAACACTTCCTCCAGTGAAAAAGTGGTCTGGTCTGAATCAGGAGAGAAATCTGCACAGATCAAGCACTTTTTACAAGCCAAGACAGTCCAACATAGCTCTAAACAAATATGTAAGAGACAAAAGGAGATGGAAAGGAAAAACAAGGAAAAATGTTTCATATTGTAATTCTCATCAACATTTACTGTGCTAATATGTGTCAGTATGTCATTTTTTTGAAACAAGGGTTGATTATCTGTCATACTAATCAGCGTTCTTGTAGACAAAGAGCAAATGTCACCAAGAATTACAGAGATAAATCTGGTAATTGTCACCCAGAATATATGAATAATGAGTTTCCTTATAAAGGAGCACGAGTCCAAGCAGTCGCAGGCAGGAAGATGCGTGTGAGACTCAGAACCTCCCGCTATCAAACCCACATTCAGCACAGACAGCAAACAGACAGGTGCAAATGAACGATTGATTCAAATTGGCCTTTTCATCACTACAAGAGCCCCTGATGAGCGCCATCACATCTCATTGTGTGCCGCAGATAACGGATCTCTGCCAGATTGAGAAGTTAAAAAAAAATCAGGGGCTAGGGCTGTGAATCATCTCACCCAAATGCAGCACTTCATCTGTGTTTACTGTCAAATTAAGCAGTAAAGCACACAGACAGAAAGACTGGGCGAGAACAGACAAACTGTAAACATTTCTCAATGTCTTCATATTATAGCATGTATCATAATATTCTGGATCAGATTTCGTACATCAATTCATTACAGTTGCCTATGTATTAAACTTCACTTTTAACTCAATGCACAATGCATGTGCAACATGAATGATGGTGCAAATTATATGTTTTGTTGAGAACATGAGTGCTGTCCTATATGATCAAATTTTCACCTGGAGGATGATAAAACTGGTGTAAAATCCAATTAATTTACATCTGAATCATATGTACGGACCAAAATATCACATTAAAAACTCTAATAATCAGTAATGGTCAGAAGAGATCGACTCTCACCAGGCGTTTCTGCTCAAAAAATAAACACATATTTCCATTAACATTAACAAACCTTCATATTTATTTTAACAGACAGTTATTTAGGTCACTTTTTTCCAGTATTCAGGGACTGTACACGTGAAGATCCTAAAAATATCTGCAGAAATGAGTGGCCAACTATATTTGCTTCAGTGGTTTGTGTCAGGGATCATTTGTTCAGCATATTTGATGATTTTTGTTCCACACCAGACCAGCCGTAGTGACTCAAATCAATGTGCATCAGGACAAGGACATCTTGTGGTCTGAACTCCAATCAGCTGTCCTTCTGTTTCAGAACATGTTCCCTTGACGAGGTGCTGTATTCCCCACAGAGAAGAACTGATTCTGAGAGATGCATGCATTATGTTACTGCAGTACTTACACTTAGACTCACATTGTCAGCATGCACTGTTTAAAAAAGATAACTCAGGAACGGACATTTCTCTAAGCAAATGGAAAACAGGAAATAAAGCAGAAAATCGAATTTGTGTGTGTTAGCTGAATTTTATGAATAAAACAAAAAACAAAACTTTTTGTTAAATGGCTGAAGTGAACAACAATAACACTCACAACAGTGCCATATATTTATTAAACCTCATAGAGGTTTTCAGAGAGAATGTCGGTATAAACTCAGAAATATTTAAAGGTTTGGAACTTGGTTATGGATCATTTTCACAACAATTCATTACAGCAAGAAACGTCTCGGTTACGTATGTAACCCTCGTTCCCTGAAGGAGGGAACGGAGACGTCACGTCGGATGACCGACGAAATTGGGATCTCGCCAGAGAGACCAATCCACTTCGAGTGTAACTAAACGAGCCAATGGACATTGGCATGCGATTATTGCATCCAGCTGCCGCTGATCACAGCGTGAGCATAAGAGGCAGCTGATGCACCGCATCAATTATGTTTTCGCTGAGGAGCCGAGCCGGCGACCCGGCAGCTCAGCGGTGGTACAGCGACTGTGGCGACGGGACGTGACGTCTCCGTTCCCTCCTTCAGGGAACGAGGGTTACATACGTAACCGAGACGTTCCCCTTTCAGTCGGTCACTCCGAGTCACGTCGGATGACCGACGAAATTGGGATCCCTACCAAAGCGCCACAGGAGCTGCCCCTTCCAGTGCCCTGTGTAGGGCTCCTGACCCTTCCTATAAGGCAGACGATAGGACCGGGCTCTACACAGAGAAGGTCAACTACTGGTGTTCCTTGAGTAACCCAAACAGTAGGACTAGGATAACACTGGGAAGCGTGCCCTTCCACTTGGAAGAGGCACACTGCGGAGTCACCTCCTCCCAAAGGGGGTTTAAGTGACATTCAAACATGTGAAGTAACCCAGAGGGCCCTTTTGCACATGGAAGTCTCTGAGATGGCTCAGGCTGCATCTTTAGAGATGGCAGAACGTGGTCCGCCAGGGGAAACACGGCTCCAATAAGAATACCGTGGAATACACATATGGGATCCCGACAGGGTCTCTCATATGGGCACTAGCCTCGCACCAGATTTCAAGAATTCATTGGCTGAAGGCCTGGCGCCGGACGCTCCGCCGTGTCCGGACGCCGGAGTGCTGGAGGACTCAACAGGGTTTGCCTGGTTAAGGAACTCTCTGGAGAATTTAGGCGTAAGGACGCCGCAAGCCGACTCCGAGCCACTACCCGTTTGAGGTGAGAACACAGGAGGAAACCGGTTCGACACGTAGGCTATAAAACCTAGCGAACGTGTTGGGAGTCGCCCAACCCGCAGCTCTACAGATGTCTGCTAGCGAGGCACCACGAGCCAGCGCCCAGGACGATGCGACACCCCTAGTGGAGTGAGCACGCAACCTGAGCGGGCAGGGCACACCTTGTGCTTCATAGGCCAAGGTGATGGCATCCACTATCCAGTGGGCCATCCTCTGCTTGGAGACAGCCTTCCCCTTCTGCTGTCCTCCGTAACAGACAAAGAGCTGTTCTGAGGTCCTGAAGCTCTGAGTTCTATCCACGTACTGACGCAGTGCGCGTACAGGACAGAGCAAAGCTAGGGCTGGGTCTGCCTCCTCCAGGGGCAGCGCTTGCAGGCTCACTACCTGGTCCCTGAAGGGCGTGGTAGGAACCTTGGGCACATAGCCGGGCCGGGGCCTCAGTGTTGCACTGGAGTCAGCCGGCCCAAACTCAAGGCACGACTCGTCGACCGAAAATGCCTGCAGGTCCCCCACCCTCTTGATTGAGGCCAATGCAGTCAGGAGTAGGGTTTTCATAGAAAGAAACTTCAACTCGACTGACTGCAATGGCTCAAAGGGGGCAGTTTGTAGGGCTCTTAGCACCAAAGCCAAATCCCAAGAGGGAAGGGAGGGAGGCCTCGGAGGATTTAACCTCCTGGCCCCCCTAAGAAACCTGACGACCAGATCGTGCTTCCCCACCGACCTCCCCTCTATGGGGTCGTGGTGGGCAGAAATAGCAGCAACATATACTTTAAGGGTGGAGGGGGACAGCCTACGCTCCAACCCCTGTTGCAAAAAGGAAAGCACGGCTCTGATCGAACATCTCCGGGGGTCCTCCTGGTAAGAGGAACACCATTCGACGAACAGGTTCCACTTCAGCGCATAGGCCCGTCTTGTGGACGGTGCTCGTGCTGAAGCGATAGTGAGCGCTACCTCCTGGGGCAGGTCACCTAGAACCTCCGCGTCCCGTCCAGGGACCACACATGAAGTTTCCACAAGTCTGGACGTGGGTGCCAGAGGGTGCCCCGTCTCTGAGAAAGCAGATCCTTCCTCAGAGGAATCGGCCAGGGAGGGGCTGTCGCGAGGAGCATGAGTTCCGGGAACCAGGTCCTGTTGGGCCAATATGGAGCCACTAACAGGACCTGCTCCTCGTCCTCCCTGATCTTGCACAATGTCTGTGCTAGCAGGCTCACTGGGGGAAACGCATACTTGCGCAAGCCCTGGGGCCAGCTGTGTGCCAGTGCATCCGTGCCGAGCGTTGCCTCGGACAGGGAGTAGAACCACTGGCAGTGGGTGGTTTCTGGAGATGCAAACAGGTCTACCTGAGCAACTCCGAACCGACTCCAAATCAGCTGGACCGCCTGGGGATGGAGTCTCCACTCCCCAGGAAGTGCTGCTCGAGACAGCTCGTCGGCCACCTGATTGAACACTCCTGGGATGTGGATGGCACGAAGGGACCTCAGATGCTTCTGACTCCAGAGGAGGAGGTGGCGGGCGAGTTGCGACATGCGACGGGAGCGCAAACCGCCTTGCCGGTTGATATAGGCAACGGTCGCAGTGTTGTCCGTACGGACCAGAACGTCCCTGCCCCGAAGGCGCCCTCTGAGGCGGCACAGGGCAAGGCGTACTGCCAGCAACTCGAGGCAATTGATATGCCAACGCAGAAGGGGGCCCGTCCAAACCCCTGATACTGCGTGCCCGTTGTACGTGGCACCCCAGCCGGTGGCCGAGGCATCCGTGAATACCACAGCATGCCTGGATACCTGCTCCAGGGGCACTCCTGCCCGAAGGAACGAAGGATCTGACCACGGGCTGAAGGTCTTGCGGCAGGCCGGTGTAATCTGAACCCGGTGAGTACCGCGTTTCCACGCCCACCTCGGGATTCGGCCATGGAGCCAGTGCTGAAGCGGTCTCATATGGAGCAGACCGAGCGGAACTATGGCCGCAGCTGCAGCCATATGCCCCAGGAGCCTCTGAAAGAGTTTCAGTGGGACCGCTGTCCTGCCTGATAAGGTCTTGAGGCAGTTCAGCACCGACTGAGCACGTTCCTGGGTGAGGCGTGCTGTCTGGTTGACCGAATCCAACTCCATGCCGAGAAAAGAGATCCTCTGCGTTGGCACGAGTTTGCTCTTTTCCCAATTGACCCGAAGGCCCAACTGGCTGAGGTGCCTGAGCACCAGGTCCCTGTGTGCACACAACAGCTCTCGAGACTGTGCAAGTATGAGCCAGTCGTCGAGGTAGTTGAGAATGCGCACACCCTGTTCTCTCAGGGGAACAAGGGCCGCCTCTGCGACTTTGGTGAAGACACGAGGCGAGAGGGACAGCCCGAAGGGCAGGACCTTGTACTGATATGCCCGACCTTCGAACGCGAATCGCAGGAATGGCCTGTGCCGCGGAAGAATCGAAACATGAAAGTACGCGTCCTTCAGGTCGATCGCTGCAAACCAATCTAGGGGACGGACGCATCCAAAAATGCGTTTCTGCGTCAACATCTTGAACGGCATCTTGTGAAGTGCACGGTTCAAAACTCGCAGATCCAAGATCGGTCGTAACCCACCGCTTTTCTTGGGCACAATGAAGTAAGGGCTGTAAAACCCCGACCTCATATCGGCTGGAGGGACCGGCTCTATTGCATCCTTCGCCAGTAGGACTGCAATCTCCGCGCGCAAGACAGGGGCATCGACGGCTTTGACTGACGTGAACCGGATGCCCCTGAACTTGGGGGGACGCCGGGCGAACTGAATCGCATAGCCGAGTCTGATGGTCCGCAGGAGCCACCGGGACGGGCTGGGGAGCGCTAACCAGGCTCCGAGAGACCGCACCAGTGGAACCAACGGGCCCACCGACATGCCCGCGGTGGGGCAGCGAGGTGGAACACAGGGACCGGCCCCAGGGCCTGTGACGGCCTGGCCCGTGACGGCAGGGGGCGGGGTCTGGGTGTGTAGTGTAGCACTCACCTGATTTCTCCTTGCATGGGAGGAGACACAGGAACCCGGCTTGAGGCTTGTGACAGCCCGGCGTTTGACGACTTGAAGCGGGGAATGGAGTGCTACTGCCCTTACCTGGTTCCACGAATGGGCAGGAGGGGTGCTCTTGGGCAACCACCTGCTGCCTGCTGGCGAGAGAGGAGGAGGGAAGCGATCCTGTGATGCACGGATCACCACTCTCCTCCTCTTGAGACCCAGAGATTGAGGAAACCGCTCTTTTACTGATGTCTTGGGTACCGCTGGCTGCTGGGCCAGCGGCGGAACAAAAACAAACTGAAACACAGGATTCTCCACCCGGCCCTCCACCGGGGGAGGGAGTGGTGCGGTCACCATCTCCCGAAGAGCAGTCTCCTCCATCTCTGGGTCGCCCGTCTCAGGGCCTCTTGCACTTGCGCTTGCCGCCAGGTTTGGCGGGGGCCTGGACGGGCTGGGCGTCCTGCCTGCGACCGGCTCCACGACGCGGCCTGGTGGAAGGCTGCTGCGGCTGCGCGGGAGCGGGGGCGGCCGCAGGGGGGCGCCCACGGCGACGAGCAGGCTGAGGGGCTGCAGCCGGAGTGGAAGCAGCAGGTTTCCTCCGGCGCATGATGTGTTTGATCGCCTCAGTCTGCTTCTGGGCTGCCGAGAACTGCTGGGCAAAGCTCTCGACAGCGTCGCCGAAAAGGCCGGTCTGTGACACGGGAGCATTCAGGAACTGTGCCTTTTCCAGCTCTCTCATGTCAGCAAGACACAGCCAGAGATGGCGCTCCTGGACCACTAACGTGGACATCGCACGACCCAGAGACTGTGCGGTCACCTTCGTCGCTCGTAGCGCGAGGTCCGTCGCAGCGCGCAGCTCATGTAGAACCGCCAGGTCGTGACCACCCTCGTGCAGGTCTTTCAGTGCTTTGGCCTGGTGGACCTGCAGCAACGCCATAGCGTGGAGGGCGGAAGCCGCCTCCCCACAGGCTCTATAAGCACTGCCAGTTAGACCTGACGAATACTTAGAGGCCCGTGAGGGGAGACACGGATCACCCCGCAGGGTGGAAGCGGCTGTTGGACATAGTTGCATGGCCACAGACCGTTCCACCGAGGGGATGCCCGCATACCCCAAAGCGGCTCCACCATCGAGGGTGGTGAGAGCGGAAGAACTACAAGATTTGTTTCGGGCAGTGAAAGGTGCCCTCCACGATCTTGTCAGCTCCTCGTGCACTTCCGGGAAGAATGGCACCGGAGGGGGGCGCTGAGAACCAGCGCGACCCCCACCGAGAAACCACTCGTCCAGCCTCAAAGGATCGGGACGCGGTGGTGGATTCCACACGAGCCCGACATTCTCGGCGGCCCGGGAAAGCATGGCCGTCATCTCTGGGTCTGGCTCGGACAACGCTACCACACCCGAAGGGGGCAGCGCAGCCGAGTCGTCATCCCCGGAGAGAGAGGGCCCGCCCTCCGATGCAGTGATCGACATCTGGTCGTCAGGGGGACCACCGAAGGAGACGCCTGGTGCACCCCGAGCAGAGGGCCCAGCACGCTCCTTCGGCAGCTCCACCGGCTGCGGAGTGCTTGAGGGGCGAGGAGCTCCACTTGGGGAAGCCCTCACCGTAATCCTCAGATCACCTCTGCCCCCACCGGACCCAGCGGCGCGCACGCTGGACCGCGGCAGAGGCAGAGGGACTCCGCCATGTTTGACATAGCGGAGTCTAAGACGCAACTCCGAGATGGTCATGTCCCCACAAGAAGAACATGAGCCATCCACGAAAGCCTCCTCAGCGTGCTGAATGCCCAGACACGTGAGGCAGCAATCGTGACCGTCCTGAGGCGCCAGGAAGCGACCACAGCCAGAAACGCACGGGTGATAAGACATCTTTAAAAAGACGCGATCACCCGTGTACTCTCTTAGAGAAATTTGCTCTTAGAATGCTCTTTTTTTTTTTTTGAGGTGCTGAAGCACGCAGGGGAGTTTGGCCACCGCACACTCCAAGTGTGGCTGCCAGCGGGAAGATGATTCTGCTCTCCCGGACACCGTGACCACCGCTGCTGCACCGTAACGCCCGCACTCGTTCACAGAACACTCTTCTTGGGAAAGGGAGCAGTAGCTTCACTACCGCTCGGCTCCGAAGCGAAAGGATAATTGATGCGGTGCATCAGCTGCCTCTTATGCTCACGCTGTGATCAGCGGCAGCTGGATGCAATAATCGCATGGCAATGTCCATTGGCTCGTTTAGTTACACTCGAAGTGGATTGGTCTCTCTGGCGAGATCCCAATTTCGTCGGTCATCCGACGTGACTCGGAGTGACCGACTGAAAGGGGAACAGCAAGTAACACATTAAATTTAATGTGAAATTTTGAAGTTGAAAGACTGAAACAGTTCTTCCTTCAATTTAGATGAGTTGATACGTACCTCTCCCCTCTCAGTGCGTGCACTTAATCGCTTTAGCGCGCGGCACAACTATGCTAGCGTTTAGCTTAGCACCATTCATTCCTTAGGATCCAAACAGGGATGAATTTAGAAGCTACCAAACACTTCCATGTTTTCACATATTAGAATATGGAAAAACGGTGGCGTTTTCCTTTAAATACATCATATGAAAAAAAAAAAAAACCACATGATTAAACCACAGCCTTAATGTGCCATATCACCACATATAATCTCCACACTGTAAACATTTTTTTTTTCAATGTTGTAAATAAAATAGAGGTAACTGGAATACATTTTACGTATTTAAAGATGGTTACATGAGTAGTTATACGAGTAAGTATGGTGACACAAAATAAAACGGGGCAATTTTCTAAGCGGATAAAAAATGATAACTATAATGTATGGCGGAAGAGCACGTCACAGCACTTCGACCTCGGCGCATGATGATATTACTGCAGTGTCACCATACTTACTCGTGTAACTACTCATGTAACCGTCTTTAAATAGGGAAAACATGGAAGTGTTTGGTGGCTTCTAAATTCATCCCTGTTTGGATCCTAAGGAATGAATGGTGCTAAGCTAAACGCTACCATAGTTGCGCCGTGCTCTAGAGTGATTAAGTGCACGCACTGAGACGGGAGAGGTACATATCAACTCGTCTAAATTGAAGGAAGAACATATTAGAATATGGAAAAACTGGCGTTTTCCTTTAAGATCAGTGATGCATATTTTTTATTTTATTATTTTATTATTTTATTTTTATTTTTTTGTTATTTTTATTTTATTTTATTTTATTTTTATTTTATTTTGTGATGTAAAATTAATTCCTAAACAATCTGGGAATTTAAAATTGTTCTTCACTTCACTGAGAAAAAGAAAACAACAACTTTGATTTACTTTGATACTATCTTCTAGTACATTGCTACATAATTGCACAAATGGCAAGTAACACATTAAATTTAAATGTGAAATTTTCAAGAAAAAAAAAACCCTGAATTTTTTAATTTTTAAAACTTCTTTCAAACCTTAAAAAAAGCATTTATTCATTTATTTATTTACTTACTTTTATTTACTATTTATTTAGATTTTTAGAGTACAATTCAGTGAGATTTTAAACACTTTGGACAGTAAGTAGTAGGTGTTAATAAACTGCATTATGTCATCTTGAAATAAATTGTATATTAATACACAAATATGTTTGCCTATAACTACAGCATGCCTTCAGAAAGTTAACAGCTTACAGATTTACATTTTTAGAAAATATTAAACAAATATTAGGTACTAATCCCACCTAACAAACACACTAAAAACATTCAGAAAACCTTATAGCAACCAATAAATCGCATTAAATCACCCTTTGAAAATGGAAATGAACTCATATAAAATATTCCTCAAGTAAAGAACAATTCTAAATTCACAGATCGACTTGAGATAGATTTTACTAATGACTAAAAATGACACACCTGTATATTAGGCTGAACAAAAGGCAAAGGAACAGATATCTTAGAGGAACAGTGTGTGATCTGAGGAATTCATTCATGAGGTGTCATGAGGTCAATGGATGTTTTTGATACAAAGAGGAAAGATTAATAAACAGAAGACTGAAATCTTCTCCGGACGTTACGATATGAAAGGAAGTTCAGTTGTTGCAGGATTAATAGAGCAGGACCGTTTCTTTTATACTGGAGTGAAATAACAAGCCTTTTATTATATGAAAACAGTCAACAAACCCATGACATTCACCAGAAGCTCTTGTTTGCCAAACCTTTATCCTGCCTGATTCAAAATAGTGCTTTCATTTGATAATGTAAATTCTGAATAAGTCAACAAGTCCTATTCAACTTATGCAAGCCTCTCAACAAAAGCCACGGCGTGTTTCTGCAGAAATCTCTCAGACCCATCCACATTGATTTTCCTTTCTGAGTGACTCACTTATTTGAGAAGCACGCAGACATTCGGCAGGACTCTGATACTCGCCCACTAATGTTTAGATGTGCTGCAGGACGTTTCTTATGTAAGCCTTCCGATTACTGAAGCTCAAGGCCGCAAACTTGTTCTCCCTGTACTTTCACCTGCCTTACTGTAACACAAGCTAAATG
Source organism: Spinibarbus caldwelli (assembly GCA_039654775.1). Taxonomy (NCBI): domain Eukaryota; kingdom Metazoa; phylum Chordata; class Actinopteri; order Cypriniformes; family Cyprinidae; genus Spinibarbus; species Spinibarbus caldwelli. Next base: position 28,937,348 of record CM077256.1, on the reverse strand, counting down.
AACTATTTATTAATTGCATAACTGTAATTGCAATGCATTCATCCTCCCACAGCATCAGATATCAGCCAGAAGATTCAACCATCATATAAGATTGTCTTTTGAAGCACATTGGGTCAATTATTTCTGTACTACAATGCAATAATAGATTGAAATACACAGACTTCTTTTAGCAATGGCTGCTTTGTTTGCTGTGTAATTAACACTCCATTTACACATTAATAACTTGACCATGGAATCAAATATTTCATCTCATGTTCTTTTGATTTAATTGGTGCATGAACAGCTGTTATGCAATCAAATGAGTCTTGTGTACTTCTGAATCCACTACATAAATAAATAAATAAATAAATGCATAAGTATGTGTGTGTTCAGATATATTTAACATACATACTTTTGAACATTGAATATTTGAATTATTGAAGATTGATGGATCAACAATTTGTGCTCAAATAAATGATAAAACAAGTTTGTTTTGATCAAAATGTAAGTATACTGATACTTTTTAATTTTTTTCAGATGTAATAATTTATTTACAAATGTAATTGATATATAAATATTTATATTTATATTTAATATTTTATTAATTATATATAATACTCTAATTATGTTGTAACGACACATCCAATTGTCCATAAATCATAAAATATTAATATTTAATTTAATAATTGGTGTCCAAAAATCCTAAAATTTTATTAGATATTAAAAATCCTGAAATGATAATATTTGTTTTCAGTTAACCAATTTTTCTTACATACAGCACACATATTTTTGTAAATGAAATGTGCCACTGCATAAACAATAAAGTGAGATTAAAAGTTTATGAATTTGTGTTCAGCAAACCGATGCATTAACTCATCAAACAGAAATTATTTGAGTTTCAATAAAGCTGTTATATGTAAAAAAAAAATAAATAATAATAAAATAAAGTGCAGTTTTTGTCCTCATTGCTATATATATTTATATGTATCAATACACAACCAGACATGGTTTATGCATATATTGCAGTATACTGAAAAACATATGCATAGCTTCCCGTATATGAAAATATATTTTCCAGTATATTCCCATATATTTTTGTTTTGTCCACTTTCACTTCTGTTGGCTGATAAAATGTAAAGAAAAGTAAATATAAAACAGTTGACCAGAAAATTAAAATTATGAATCACAGGAACTTCCATGTTCATGTAAAATGTGGATGAGGGAGTTTTATAAATGGAAATTATTGCTTATCGAAATAAAAAAGCAGGACGGATTTGATTTTCTGTCAATCTGTGATGAAACTTTGATATCTGACTGTTTGTCACAGTGCATTTATGTGATCGTCTTCACGCACTCGACTGACGCAGAGCTACACAACTGTGCTTCTGTGTTTCTGTATCAGAGTTGATCTGAACTCCTCTAACATCCCTGACTACACATGATGAGATCCTCAGTGGCGCTGGTGTTCAGACGCAGGATCATGGAGTTTGTTGAGTCAGATGAAACACGACTGACTGACTGCATCAACTGTGCTTTCAGTTTCCTCGTCTGTGACATTTGGCTCTCTGAGATCAAAACATCACGCAGCTGATGTATACTTTAGATACTCAGACCTCAAGCTCTTTGGTGTTCACCTGGTGTAAAATGGAGCGTTTCAAAATGATTATGAAGAACAGAGCATGACAGTCCCGTATCAATGCATTATTGAGGGGTTGATGATGGTACAGACGTTCATAATCTCTGATCGCAGATTGACTTGATCTGTGAGGTCATGTGACATTTCATCCAACACAGAATAACATGTATAACAGAAGAACAGGGTTACAGATGTATGTAGTTAATAAAATCATTACGTCTATCTATCTGTCTATCTATCTATCTACCCACCTACCTACCTACCATGATTTTAATCAAAAACTTGTTTTACAATTTACTTGTACACATTGATGCTGATCCATCAATATTCAATAATAGAAATTTTGAAAGATATTTTAATATTTTTTCCCCATTTACTTAAGGATGGGAAAAATACGCCCTATTTTAGCCTCCTTTGGCTACAGTAGTGCTAATAGATCATCCCATATGTTTCCACGCTCTTCAACTTGATCTGCAGAGTAAATGTGCCTCCATCATCAGCTCCATCTGCCTCTCTGTGTCCACTGATTACACTGTGATGAGCTGAACTCGCTCGAGCGTGTCAATCACAGAACGGACCCAACATCAGACAGAACAGCTGCTCTCAGGTTACTCATGTACCACCGCTCATGATCTTCTGTTTGCTAATAAACCTCACATACACTGCCATTTATTACAGTAATATATTACAATACAACAAATAGCCATGATGTTATGATATGTACACAGAGCAGATCAGTCAACGCTGACGGTTCTTTAGTCTTTGAGCTTTGAACTATGCAGCGTATTTAACACTTCCTCAACAGATGTTGATTTAGAGAACTGTTAATGAAGACACTTATGTAATATTGTGTAATACACATTATTATGATTGATATTTACCCACACAAAACAAACCATTCATTTTATGCATCTAAATGTCCCCATCCTAGTAGTTTTTGGTTTTGGATGCAGTGATATGCATGGCTTATGACTCCAACATCAATCCTCAATGGTTTGTTCTAGATTTTCACCATAAAACCAGCAAAGAACAAATGTAACATCCCCACACAATACAGTTCAGTGTTTATGTTATGAAAGGCATGGGAAAATCCCACAAAGGCCTCGATTCGTCCTCTGATAATCATCTGAGAGATAATTGCTGTACGATCATGAGATCCTCCCAAACCTTCCAGAACAAAAAACAATCAGAACCGGACTGCCATCTGTGCAAACAAAGCTTGCTTAAAACCTAATGTCCACTAAACATGGGTAGAGATACAGCTAACATTATAAATTAAGAGCCATAAATGTCTGAATATGAAAGAAAGTCTGTTAATGTTTGTGGTTATTAGACTGGATGCTTCTCATCTAAACCGAGTTAGCGTTATATGCATTGTGAATCCTTTTCTGAAAACGATTCTGATGAACTTAATAATCCTGGTTCTGATTCAGGATCCTTTAGTGATTCTTTTAGTACTTTAGAGGATTCACCTCAACCACAAATAAAAAAAAGTTCTTTACTATACTTTTAAAAATATTTGTTCGTTCATTCGTTCGTTCATTCATTCATTCAGTCCATTAGTCATTACAGTGATTCAAATTAATGTGTAAATCAGACTTCACAGGTCTCTGAATTTTCATATTTGGTTGCTGCCAAAAACAATGTTGTGAAAAAAAGTTATATCTTTGTACTATACATTTTTTTATTTAATTTTATATTATTTAATTTAATTTTATTTTTATTTATATGTATACACACACACACATTTATCACAAATTTACTGTAGGACCATAAATGCCTGAATGTCTGAATGCACAAGAATGACCATATGATGTTTCTCATACAAAGAAAGTAGTTAAACTTTGTGAATCCTTTAAAAGTTTTGACAAACTTATCCTATTTTAATAATCCAATTCTGATTCCCCTAAATGATTCTTTGAATGACTCTTTTAGCAATTAAAGGGGGGTAGTAAAAATCTTTACTATACACTAAACAAATTTACAAAATTATTATTATTATTATTATATTTTCATTTTTAGTTGCCGCCAAAGACAATGCTGCAGAAAATTGTCTTATCTTTGTTATTTAGCAAAATAACATTTATAAAATTATCTATAATAATATCCATTTACAGTAAAATCTAATTTATGTTAACTATAGAACATTAATTATTAATTATAAAATATTATAACAATCATAGAATAATGAAAAAAAAAAACCAAAAGACATATGACGGCATGACAGCCTGGGTAACAGGAATGGCCCAGATATAAGTACCATTCATTCAGCTCCAGTATTATTGAGAATGAGCCGGTTCTCATTTCCACTAATTACAGACCCGATCCCTCTGGTGTTAAAATGCTTTCATAACCCAACGCCTCCTGAGTCACCAATTCTATCCTGTTATCAGCTGAGATTCAACATTGCCCACAAGCGTTTTGGTGTCCTTTGAGATGCCGGTCAGCAGATTCATCTGCTTCACTTACAGACGCTTGCATTGCATGAGAGTTTCATAACCGCGATACGGCTTCAACGGTGTTTTAGGGAAAGGTAATGGCAGCTTTGGACTGGTTAGCCTAATCACTACCTGTTCGAGGAACAGTCTGGATTTAGCACAGTGTAAATTTGTCAGCCATGTGATTTAGGTGACATGGATAAAACTGGCCATCGGTGCTACTCTCTCCTTTGTTTATCCAGTCTGGCACACGTTCTCTTAGAGCCTCCTAATAGAAACCAGTGGCTTAGGTGTTCCTGGAAATGCCAAACAGACTCCTCCTGCTTGACTTCTCCCGCACATACTCCACACACATAGCAACAGCTGCCATCTCTCACTACAGCACCTGACCAATGAACCTCAACTACGCTTTACCACTGACCTCACCTCAGGGTCAGCGGGTTTGACTGCAGCTGAGGCCAGAAACATAATACACTCATCACTCATACCACAATAGTTAAAATTCAGTGTTTTTACTCTGTGTCCTCGCTGACCTGCACGGATACACCTCACCTACATACAGCATCTGACTGAATGCATGATTCAGCTTAGAAAGCGGTTGCAAAATTAAACAATATTCATGTCAAATGAATGAATGAATGAATTAATAAACATAAGATTTCTGCACTCATAACATTATTTTTCATCAACTATTTGCAGTTAACTAAAACTAAAACCATAAACACACACACACACACACACACACACACACACACAAACAAAACAGTACTTGAAACAAAATGAATGTTAACTGACCAAAACTAAAATATACTAAAATATAAAAACTTTTTATTTCATTAAATTGCCAAAGCAAAATTTCTCATTTTAATTTAGTTTGACTTGATGAACTAAAATAACACAAATTTAAATAAAAATGAATAAAAACTACTAAAAATGACAAACATGCAACACAATTTCTAAAACTTTAACTAAAATTCAAAATGCTAAAAACTATAATACTATTACAAACTATAATACTAATTGATTCAAATCAGCATGAATCTTCATTGTGCAACAATTACAGGACATTTATTCAGTTAAAACGTAGGAACATGGTTAAAATATGGCAAGCTGTGGAACGAGCAGAATTCAGTTAGTTAAAATATGCAAGTGATTAGAAACAAATTGGATTTATCAGTAATAAATATTTAAACCTGGTTATTGTATATTCAGTTTTGTTGGTATTATTACTATTCAGTATTACTAAATCTGAACCGTCTCATTTCTTTATGACAAATCTACCTCACAATAAGTTTATTAGTTTATGCTAAAACTGTGTAATCCAAATGGATGGAAATTGTCTATGCAAATCAAACACATAAATCTTAATTAAGGCCTAAATGTATTTTTTTGAGTTGTGCAAACCTGTGCTTTTGCAATAAGATCATGATGAGTAGACTAATAAAGCGTTTGAATTCATTATGCTTTACTTATTCCTTGTTTAACCCTTGTATTATGTTTGATTTCTGGGCACGATTTTGATGGAGCGGGTCAAATAGACTCTTAACTGCATTAAATGCAATTTCCTAAATATCACATTAAGAAAAACAAGAAGGAACAGTGCAATTTTAATATCAGTATTTGTCACACATTACAAACAATTAATATCAAAAACCACATTTTAACAAATGTTGAAAATAAACTGTTGTAATTTTTAACATTTTATATTTTTATTCAACATCTTATATATATATATATATATATATATATTTCATATACACGTATGTTCAAAACTTCATAAACAATTTGATATTGCTGTGAAATGAAATTAATCTTTTCTTTTCTCTAAACAAGCTCATCTTTTGTTCTTTAGGCTCACTGAACAAATTCAAGAAATCACTGCTGACATGATGTGCACACAGCAAGCATGTACTTTCTGCAAATGAATTTCTTGCATTTTACACACGGCACTATTTTTGGTGTCATGTTTGGGGCACACCTCACATCTTTTCCACTTTTTCCTATCACCTGTATATTTATTATGCCCTCACAGGGGAGTGAGAAACAGACATAAAACATACATCAAAAGAAATGTATTTATTTTGTGTCTGTGCAGCTGCCTTCACAATTAGCTGAATTGTTTTCCCTGTCATTTCCAATTATTCTTACCACGTAAATGTCCATGACCCTAAATGTCTTTGTTCATGGTCCTAAATGAGAAAAAGTCCCAAAATTTCTGGAAGAAAAAAATAAGTTATGTAGTATTTCATATATATTGAAAATAGAAATGATAGCTCGCTTTTACCATCTGAGAAAGTCTTTTTCAGTACTGAAATTAGTGAGGAAAAGCTCCATTTTCACCTTCTCAAGGTGGCAAAAAAAAAAATACAAAAAAAAAAATTATGTGTGTACACTTCAAAACACATCAGTGTATCCACTTTGCATGGATGTTCATAGCCCTAAATGTCACAAAATATCAAGAATAAAATCACAGGTTAACTGGTATTTCCAACAGCTCAAAAATCAAAACGGGTCAAATTGACCCAGAACATAATACCAGGGTTAAGAGTGCACTCACAACATGAATTACACATTCAGACTGGAATATAACTTGTGCATTTGCATCATTTAGAGAAGATGAAGTAGTAATAATATGCTTATGTTATGTATACTACATCTGATTAATCATGCATTGGATGTGTTTAGGTTTGTCCTCAAAAGTGCATTGATAAAATCTATTCTAACAGTATGTTTTTTTCATTACGATATGCATTTTCTTTTTCGATATCACGGGTGAAGTCAACAAACCCTTGCTTAACAAACATATGCACCGATAATTTTTATTGACGAGATCAACCAAACACACTGCAACTGAAACTAAATTGATACAGTTATATGACTGCAATTTATGATCCAGCAGGGTGTGCCAGTGTTTAAACAGGTTTAATTTTTGATTAACTTTGTCAGGAAGGGTCTCAATTAAGTGACGGGAAAAATCAATAGCCTATCAGTGACCTAACAGTGAAATGTTGAAATGTCACTAAAACACAAACATCTAGTCTGCTGTAATTTTCTGCGCATCAGTGAGCTAATGCATCCAACTAAACAGCAAATGTGTAAATAAAATACAGTTTCAATCAGCTATAGATCCTCTTTGTGTTTTTACGGGCTGCAAACAGGAGGAAATGAAGTCTTTGACCTTTGACCCTGAAACTTTACTGAGGGAAACCTCCATCAAATAAATACGCTGCTGAAATAATCATCTCATGTGACTCTGTGAATGTCTGAGTGTATTTGCATTTGAAGTCCTTTAGATGAATCACGTATTTTCATTGAGTGCATTATTGTTTGGTTCCGTCGGAAAGACAAATATTCTCAGCGGCTCGTTCCACTGAGCATGATGACCTTTACTCAAGCCGAATAATGGAGAGGAAATGTGCGATGTGGACTCTCTCTGTGTGTTTTTGGTGAAAAGCTGAGCGCTCACAGGAAGTAGAAGATACAGATTGGTGGGACGGAAAAGATGAAGCACCTGGAGACCAGTTCATATGAACCAGTGAAAAAATTAAACAAACATAAGTGTTTATATAGTCTGTTTCGATGGTTTAAGAGGCCAGTTTAAACCGGTTAAGACCAGCAAACCGCATTCACAAGGGTTTTTTCAACAAGGTTATATAAGCAAGCAATATTAGCCATCTAAGATAATGATATTATGAGGCGGTGCTAGTAATAATTAACTTTCTGTTCCAGCGAAACCATCAGTTAAGATCACCTTAAAGTAGGTATTGAGTAGGTATCGTCACACCACTGATGTTTTGCAACAGACACACATATGAGCAGAAGAAACATGCAAGAGCTTTCTTATTTGAAATGGCTGACTTTAACGCGCATGTGTGTGTGAGGAATAAAAACAAAGCGCGCGTGATCGGAGGAAAGGCAAACAGTGGTGTGTTATGGAGACGAAGAGCTTTGCGCTCATGCAGGGCCGTAGATAAGACCTCCTCCTCATCAACCTGAGCAAATAAACAAAGCCAGCGCCAGTCCGACAGACAGAGTGCCATGGCTCATGCGCAAACACGCACACATGCAGACACACACCAAATGAATTTAATGTAACATGTTCAGAGGTGTAAAGTACATGAGTAAATGTAACTAATTACTGTACTGTACTTGTACTGAGTATCAAAGATATTAGCAACTTTTACTCTCTACTTCACTACATTTTTAAATGAGTATCTGTACTCTTTACTCCACTACATTTGAAATGAGTGTTGCAGTTACACATTACGTTTTGCATGGCACCTAGCTTTTCTGCAGCAGTTTATTTATGCTACAAAAGATGTGATATTGGCAACTACAGGGCACTGAAAGTACTATATCTTGTGCATTTTGCCCTAACCCAAACTTGTCAACAAGGCCACCTTATGTGAATGTGAGTTTCTTAGCAGTTGTGAATCACAGGTGTTTTATAAATGAGATGAGGACATGACTGCAGCTGCCAATGAGGCCGAAACCAGCACATCCAGTGCAAGAAGACTTTGACTTTTTAATTTTACTTAACATTATTTTATTTATCCGTTACACTGAAGAGACCTTTTTTAAGGATATTGTTTTTTGTTTTTGTAATTTCGAGGTGTTCAGTTTTATTTTGGTTTCAGAAAATAAGCGTGATTGCTCTCCTCACAAATCAGCTCTTTCTTGTTTTTGTTGCATTTTCTGTGCCTTGTCTTGTACTTTTATGTCACTTCCTGTCTCCCGTGGTGCTTGTAGCAAGTTTGTATCTTATCTTGTTCAGCTTAGCCTCCTGTATACTGTATATACAGCCCTAGTGTTTCTTTAGTTCTTTGTGAGTTGTTGAATGTAATGGTTGTCTGTTTGACCGTCATTCTGTTCTTTGTTCCCTTTGGTTTTTGGCTTATTGTTTGTTCTAGCTTTTCCATGAAATATCTGCACACAGATCCTTGCCTCTGCCTGTTTCTCCAGCTTCTCCACAACGTTACAGTTTTTGACTGGCATGTCTTTTTGACTTGTGCATCTTTGAGCCTAGATTTAGTATAAGTAAAATACTTAAGTACTGTTAAAATCAGATACTCTAATACTTTTACTCAAGTTGTTTTGGAATTGGTGACTTGTAACTTAAAGGTATCTGCACTTTTACTCAAGTATGGTTTTCAGGTACTCTTTACACCTCTGAACATCTTTATGCTTATGCATCATTAAAACTGGTTATAAAACATGCATAAACACTTTTTAATCCATGCAACAGCATAAATATTTTCACAAACATGGTTTTGCATGTCAAACACTACTTGCACCAAATGCATGTAATAATGCAACTAAATTTTTCATGCAGAAAGAAACAATGCTGAGTACGCACATCTGTGAACAAGTTTCTTATTAAAGATCGCAGTGTATTACAGGAATACGAGCCATGCTGCTGGTTGTGTGTGTGTTTTCAGTGAGCTTCATCATGACATATGAGAGCGTGGAGCCTCACGTCAGTTTCTCACGTGTGTATGGGTGTATGTTTAAGAAGATAAGCCTCTCTTTCCACCACAGAAACACTTGTTTCACGTAACCAGACAGGTGTAGTAGCTCACACACAGTAACAGGCCTCTCATCTGTAACTGTAATCAAACCCAACCTGACTATTCATGATTATTTTTTTTTTTTGTGCGCATTTATATATATATATATATATATATATATATATATATACACTGTATATATTTAAGTCTCTTCTCCTCGCCAAGGCTGCATTTATTTGATTAAAAATCAGCAATATTGTGAAATATTATTACAATTTAAAAGAACTGTTGTGTGAATATATTGTATATAATGTGAATATATTGTATAATGTAATTTATTGCTGTGATCAAAGCTGAATTTTCTGCATCATTTCTCCAGTCTTCAGTGTCACATGATCCTTCAGAAATCATTCTAATATGCTGATTTGCTGCTCAAGAAACATTTCTGATTATTATCAATGTTGAAAACAATGTTGTGCTGCCCAATAATTTTGTGGAAACTGTGATACATTTTATTTTTCAGGATTCTTTGATGAATAGAAAGTTCAAAAGAAGAGCATTTAATTGAAATATAAATCTTTTGTAACATTAGAAATGTCTTCACTGTCTATTAAATGCACTCTAGTATCTTGCAGTCATTCGAGTGCTCTCATGTCTTCATCTGTAGGTGCTTACAGTATTTCTGGGCCTATTTTAAATTAGAGGTAGTAGTTCAAGGACAGTTGCGATTATTGAGCAACACTGCCCTCCTGTGTTTGAAACTGAATTATCACTAAATTTAAAAAAAAAGAAAAAAAAGAAAAAACAAACAAAAAACAACAACTAGGGCTAGTTAATACACTGCCTTGTAATGCCCTCGTCATTCATCATGTGTGATTCTGCTTAATTACACAACTTTGCTTTAAAAAAAAAAAAAAAAAAAAAACGCCGGACGAAGAAGAAGAAGAAGAAAAAATAAATGAATAAAAACTAAAAAGAAATTCTTCTGTGTTCTGTTGAAAAATAAATAAATAACTACAGGTTTTAGAATGATATTTTATTTTAGGTGAACTATCTCTTTAAGAGCTCTGATTCCCTTGATGTTTTCTAAGGAGCATCTCAAAAATTCATCATCAAATATAAAATTAACATTTTTCCTTGAACAGCACAGTGAGGAGGGCATTTATACAGGAATCTACATGAACAGAAATGCCTACCATAATTTAATATTAATAATATTTTCCTGTAACAAAATTCCCATCAGGATTTGGTGTATGAAGAGAACACAAACATCCCTCCATCAGCCACACGTGACGACAGTGTGACCTGATGGCAATATTCTGATGGCTAGCTCTGAAATAATTGCTTCTCCGTATGACGTGCTCATGAAATCCTCTGTGCTTTTTCCTCATGAGTACAAACAAGAGGAAAACATCTCAGCGGCCAGGACTGATTAAATGCACAGAGAAGGTCAGCATTCAGAAGAATGCAGGATGACCGTACAAGGAATGATCCAAGGTAAATGTGAGCTTGACCCTGACCTGAAGAACAACCAACCAGTAATAGCATCTCTATAATGTCACCAGACTCCTCTCTTTAGATTTGTTCTCACATGAAGTGTTCAAAGGAATAGTTCACCCAGAAATGAAAATTATCTAAAAATGTGCTCACCCTCAAGCAATCCAAGATTAGGATGAGTTTGTTTCTTCATCAGATTTGCAGAAATGTAGCATTGCATCACTTGCTCACCAATGGATGCTCTGCAGTGAATGGGTGCCGTTAGAATGAGAGTACAAACAGCTGATAAAAACATCACAATAATCCACAAGTAATCCACACCACTCCAGTCCATCAGTTAACATCTTGAGAAGACAAAAGCTGCATGTTTGTAAGAAACAAATGCACAATTAAGATGTTTTTATCTGAAATACGAGTCCATAATCCGTAATAACATTTCCTCCAGTGAAAAAGTCTTCTGAATTAGGAGAGAAATATGCACAGATCAAGAAAGACAAAACAGGTCTAAACAAATATGTGGGTGGATATTGATGTGAGAGGACAACATGGACTTTTTCACTGGAGGAAGCGTTATTATGGATTTTGGACTTGTATTTTAGTCAGAAATAGAAATACAAGCGCTTACCACAACATTCTTGGATTTGTACACGTCTTTTTTCACCACTTCATTAAAATTAATCTCATTTAATAAGTCTTTAATAAGATCTTTTACCTTTTTATATGATATGATCCTCTACCACAGCGCGCTCGTTCCAGTGTTTACGCGCAATAGGGAGAGACCGGGGGCGATTGTAACATTTTTTACATTTTCCTTCATAACTCACAGACTACTTGAAATTTACTAGTCATCTTTTGATCCTCAGCACACTGAGGCAGCCTTTGTGGATGAGTCATGCCATCACTATAGCGGCATGGTCATAGCGGCGTTGAGACTGAGACTCCGGTACATCAAAAATGGTGGAGTCCCCTTACATATGCCCCGATCTAGTCGCTCTTCTGGTCTGCAGAAGAGAGCTACTTTGGTGAATAGTCAGGGTAGCCTGAGGGTTATAGTGGGGGCTAACCCGCCGAGTGAATCTCTGTGGGCCCCCCACTCCTCCAGCATGCCGCAAGCCGTGGAGCTTCCGGGTGAACGTGTCGTGTCCTCGTATGGGGGTCCGACCATTTCATTCGGGGCGCCTCCGGATGACCAGATGTCGATCGCGGCATCGGAGGGTGAGCAGGAGTCTGGGGATGAGGACTCGGCTGCATTGCCCCCTTCGGGGAGAGTAGCGTTGTCTGAGCCTGACCCAGAATTAACAGCTATGCTTTCCCGGGCTGCCAAGGCGGTCGAGCTCGAGTGGAGAGAGCCACCGTGTCCTGAGCTGTTGAGGTTAGATGATTGGTATCTCGGGGCGGCCCCCCCCCGGTGCCTTTCTTCCCGGAAGTGCATGAAGAGGTAACCAGGTCGTGGAAGTCACCTTTTTCTGCCCGAAACCAGTCTGGTGCCTCCTCCTCTCTCACCACCCTCGATGATGGGGCAGCCAGGGGTTATGAGGCAGTCCCCCCGGTGGAGCGTGCGGTTGCGATGCAATTGTGTCCGAGGAGCGCTTCCACCTGGAGGGGTAACCCTCGTCTCCCATCCATGCTTACGGCCAAGGCTCACGGTGCCGCTGGACAGGCTGCCTCCGCCCTGCATGCCATGGCACTCCTGCAGGTATATCAGGCCAAGGCATTAAAAGAGTTGCACGAGGGTAGTTCTGACCCAGGGCTGATGCAGGAGCTACGCGCAGCAACGGACCTCGCCCTGAGAGCGACGAAAGTCACTGCGCGCTCCCTCGGTCAGACGAAGGCCACGTTGGTGGTCCAGGAACGCCACCTCTGGCTGAACCTGGCGGATATGCGGGAGACTGACAAATATCGTTTTCTCCACTCCCCTATCTCCCAGGCTGGCCTTTTCGGCGATGCAGTCGAGAGCTTTGCCCAACAGTTTTCGGCTGCCCAGAAGCAGACGGAGGCAATTAAACATATCCTGCCCTCACCCCACCGCCGGCCGCTCTGCCTGCTCATCGCCGAGGGCGCCCTCCCGCAGCTTCCTCCACCCCTGCTCAGCCTCAGCAGAATGGAGAATGGAGACTCCATCCCCGGGTGGTCCAGCTGATATGGAGACATTTCGAAACCGCACAGTTAGACCTGTTTGCCTCTCCAGAGACATCCCATTGCCAGCTGTTCTATTCCCTGACTGGGGGAACCCTCGGCACGGATGCACTGGTGCACAGCTGGCCCCCGGGGTCTATGCAAGTATGTGTTTCCCCCAGTGAGCCTGCTTGCACAGACACTGTGCAAAGTCAGGGAGGATGAGGAGCAGGTCCTACTAGTTACACCTTTCTGACTCAACCGGACCTGGTTCCCGGAACTGGTGCTCCTCGCGACAGCTCATCCCTGGCGCATTCCTCTGAGGAAAGATCTGCTTTCTCAGAGATGGGGCACCTTATGGCATCCGCGTCCAGATCTGTGGAACCTCCACGTGTGGTCCCTAGACGGGACGCGGAGGTCCTAGGCAGGCATGTGCACACATAGTCATCAAAGGGGGCTTGAGCACCTGCCCTTTTTCTTCCTGGAGAGAAAGTGCTCTCATTTTTCTTTCTTTCTTTTTTAATAAATGAATATATGTATATACGTGCGTGTTTCTGTTTGCGCACAGTTTTCCCTGTCAAACAAATAAAAAAAATCAAAATATCAGGTCGGGGCAGGAAATGTTGAGACTTTCTCCCCTCCGCGCAGCACAGAAGTGTAGCACACATTGATCGGCACATGTGCATCACAGACAGGCAGGGAGCTGCAGAAGTGAAGCCCTCCTTTTCCGATTGTGTTTGTCTTGTTGCGGAGGTGAGTGGTGATGAACTAAATACTAGCTACATGTGCCTCGAATTTACAGCTAATTATCCAAAAGGCAAATATAGTTAATTTGTCTTGCTAATATCCATGACTCATGAGAGCTACCATATAAGTTAGCTAAAGTTTAGCTAAGGCAATAGGAAGTCTAGTAGGTTAGACCAGTGCGCGTTCTTTCACTGCATGATTCAGTTTATTAATATGCATTTCGAATGATCACAAAATTCAAGATATGGGGCAGAAATGTATATATTTTTATCATTTCATATAGTTAATCAGTATCACGCGAAGACTAATGTTTTTTCCACCAAAAAGCAGCATGATTACAAATGTGATATTGATTTTATACAGCAGTTCAATAAACAAGAATCTAATATTAAGACACTGACGTTTTAGACACAATATTGACTGTTTTTGCTCTATTTTGCCAACAAATATAATTCCAATTTGCGTCTCTGAGCAACATGACAGTGTTTTGTTCCTGAATGAATCAACCGTTTAAATGATTCGATTCAGTCGCAATGACTCACTTATTAACAGTGACTTGCTGTCAGCTACTGGCAGTGTTAATTCCACATTTGAAGTATATTTTCATCAATTTTTTTTTAATAATTTCAAATATCAGTATTCAACGTTTTATGTTTAAAATATCAAAACAGTATTAATGCGTTTGTAACTGCAGGTTAAATGCATTCATGTCCCGCATTAAATAGTGTGTAAATGCATCTAAATGTCCCTTCTAATGCAGCTTCTGTGTTTTCTCTGCATTGGAAAGATGAATTTTGCCAACACTGATTTAATTTGTTTAACAGGCCAAATGAATTATTATTCTAATTGACTTATTCAATTTAAGAATTTGACTGAAAAGATGATGCAAAAAAGGGATTTATGAAGGTAAAAATGCCCATGAAAGGTAAAAAAAAAAAAAAAAAAAAAAAAAACTCAATTCAAACTTATTGGAAAAGATTAATTTCTATCACTGCTGTGAACTGATCACCACACTGAATATGAAGAATATCAAAAACTTTAGGAGTCAGCTGTCCACGGTAGTCCTTAAGATATCAGCACAGTAACACACTCACCAAAATCACCATTATCGATAAAATCCCAGAAAATATTGAGATATATTTTTTGTCAATATCGCACACCCCTAATATATTTAACATTTTGTTTAGAAAAAAATTTAAATAAATACAAGAAGTGCCCTTTTTTCCACTTGAGCCCCTGCCCCTCAAAATGTCTGTGCATGTCCCTGGTCCTAGGTGATCTACCCCAGACGGTGGCAGACACCATCACTTCTGCAAGAGCACCCTCTACGAGGCATGCCTATACATTGAAGTGGAACCAGATCGCTGAATGGTGCTCTTCTCACCGGGAAGACCCCCGGAGATGCCCGATCAGAGCTGTGCTTTCCTTCCTCCAGGAGGGGTTGGAGCGATCGCAGTCTCCTTCCACCCTAAAAGTGCATGTTGCCACAATTGCCGCACATCATGATCCTGTAGACGGTGAGTCTTTGGGGAAGTACGACCTGATCATCAGGTTCCTGAGGGGCGCAAGGAGACCAAATCCTCCTCGCCCGAACCCCGTACTCTCTTGGGACCTCCCTCTGGTGCTTACGGCATTGCAGAGGGCCCCCTTTGAGCCGTTGCAGTCTGTAGAGCTGAGAATTCTGTCAATAAAGACAGTCCTCTTAATTGCACTGGCTTCCATCAAGAGAGCAGGGGACCTGCATGCATTTTCGGTCAACGAATCGTGCCTGGAAGTCGGGTCGGCCGACTCTCACGTTATCCTGAGACCCTGGCCCGGATATGTGCCCAAGGTTCCCACCACGCCTTTCAGGGATCATGTGGTGAACCTGCAAGCGCTGCCCTCGGAGGAGGCAGACCCAGCCCTAGCTTTGCTCTGTCCCGTTCGTGCTCTGTCCCGTTCGTGGACCATATGCAGAGCTTTAGATCCTCAGAGCAGCTCTTCGTCTGTTACGGAGGCCAACAGAAGGGAAAGGCTGTCTCCAAGCAGAGGTTGGCCCACTGGATAGTGGATGCCATAGTCTTGGCGTATCAAACCCAAGGCGTGCCCTGCCCCCTCGGGTTGAGAGCACACTCGACAAGGAGTGTTGCTTCCTCCTGGGCGCTGGCCCAAGGTGCCTCACTGACAGATATATGTAGAGTTGCAGGCTGGGCGACACCCAACACGTTTGCTAGGATTTATAGCCTTCGTGTAGAGCCAGTGTCCTCTTGTGTACTCACCTCAAGTAGCCAGTAAGGCCAGAGGAACTGCTTGGTGTCTTGCTTGCTGCGCCAGTCCCCTCTACAGACCGGACATGTGTGCTTATTCTGCTCTTCAGCTCAGTTCCCCTTATGGCGAACCCTGTGGAGTTCCTCCGTCACCCTCGGCAGCCAGACATGGCGGAGCGTCCGGCACCAGGCCTAACACTCGTAAAGTTGCCTGTTGGTTAACCCTTGTGCTAGGCTAGGTGTCATATATTGTGATCCCCACGGTGATCCCATGTGTGTATTCTTCCACGGTACGGTTCCCCTTTCAGTGAACCCGCGTCTTTCCCTTGGCAGATTCGGAGCCACCTCAGAGACATTCCATATGTTGTACTGCCATTAATGCCCAGTCCATATGTGTAATCTCAACATGATACCTCCCTGCGGGTAGGATGTGGATTCCGCAGCGTCCCTGGAAAGGGTACGCTTTCCCAGTGTTATTCAATAAGTCTTACTGTATGGGTCTAGTGGAACAACAGTAATCAACTCTCTCCACGTAAGCCCTGTCCTTTCTTCCACCCCAGTTCCTGCGTGGGGACTAGGTGGCTTACGAGGTGCACTGGAAGGGGCAGTAGCCATGGCGCTTTGGTAGGGATCCCATTCGTCGGTCACCGACGTGACTCGGAGTGACTAACTGAAGGGAACGTCTAGGTTACATATGTAACCCTCGTTCCCTGAAGAAGGGAACGGAGACGTCACGTTCCGTCGCCACGGCCGCTGTACCACCGCTGAGTGGCTGGGTCCCTGGCTCGGCTCCTCAGCGAAAACCTGAGGATGCGTTGCACCTGCTGCCTACTTATGCTCATGCTGTGATGAGCAGCAGCTGGATGTAATTATTGCATGCCAATGTGCATTGGCTTGTTTAGTTTACACTCGAAGTAGATTGGTCTCTCGAAGCGAGATCCCATTTGTCGGTCACCGACTTGACGTCTCCGTTCCCTTCTTCAAAGAACGTCTCGGTTACGTATGTAACCCTCGTTCCCTGAAGGAGGGAACGGAGACGTCACGTCGGATGACCGACGAAATTGGGATCTCGCCAGAGAGACCAATCCACTTCGAGTGTAACTAAACGAGCCAATGGACATTGGCATGCGATTATTGCATCCAGCTGCCGCTGATCACAGCGTGAGCATAAGAGGCAGCTGATGCACCGCATCAATTATGTTTTCGCTGAGGAGCCGAGCCGGCGACCCGGCAGCTCAGCGGTGGTACAGCGACTGTGGCGACGGGACGTGACGTCTCCGTTCCCTCCTTCAGGGAACGAGGGTTACATACGTAACCGAGACGTTCCCCTTTCAGTCGGTCACTCCGAGTCACGTCGGATGACCGACGAAATTGGGATCCCTACCAAAGCGCCACAGGAGCTGCCCCTTCCAGTGCCCTGTGTAGGGCTCCTGACCCTTCCTATAAAGGCAGACGATAGGACCGGGCTCTACACAGAGAAGGTCAACTACTGGTGTTCCTTGAACAACCCAAACAGTAGGACTAGGATAACACTGGGAAGCGTGCCCTTCCACTTGGAAGAGGCACACTGCGGAGTCACCTCCTCCCAGAGGGGGTTAAGTGACATTCAAACATGTGAAGTAACCCCGAAGGGCCCTATTGCACATGGAAGTCTCTGAGATGGCTCAGGCTGCATCTTTAGAGATGGCAGAACGTGGTCCGCCAGGGGAAACATGGCTCTAATAAGAATACCGTGGAATACACATATGGGATCCCGACAGGGTCTCTCATATGGGCACTAGCCTCGCACCAGATTTCAAGAATTCATTGGCTGAAGGCCTGGCGCCGGACGCCCCGCCGCGTCTGGACGCCGGAGTGCTGGAGGACTCAACAGGGTTTGCCTGGTTAAGGAACTCTCTGGAGAATTAGGCGTAAGGACGCCGCAAGCCGACTCTGAGCCGGCCCTCTCAGTGCCACTACCCGTTTGAGGTGAGAACACAGGAGGAAACCGGTTCGACACGTAGGCTATAAAACCTAGCGAACGTGTTGGGAGTCGCCCAACCCGCAGCTCTACAGATGTCTGCTAGCGAGGCACCACGAGCCAGCGCCCAGGACGATGCGACACCCCTAGTGGAGTGAGCACGCAACCTGAGTGGGCAGGGCACACCTTGTGCTTCGTAGGCCAAGGTGATGGCATCCACTATCCAGTGGGCCATCCTCTGCTTGGAGACAGCCTTCCCCTTCTGCTGTCCTCCGTAACAGACAAAGAGCTGTTCTGAGGTCCTGAAGCTCTGAGTTCTATCCACGTACTGACGCAGTGCGCGTACAGGACAGAGCAAAGCTAGGGCTGGGTCTGCCTCCTCCAGGGGCAGCGCTTGCAGGCTCACTACCTGGTCCCTGAAGGGCGTGGTAGGAACCTTGGGCACATAGCCGGGCCGGGGCCTCAGTGTTGCACTGGAGTCAGCCGGCCCAAACTCAAGGCACGACTCGTCGACCGAAAATGCCTGCAGGTCCCCCACCCTCTTGATTGAGGCCAATGCAGTCAGGAGTAGGGTTTTCATAGAAAGAAACTTCAACTCGACTGACTGCAACGGCTCAAAGGGGGCAGTTTGTAGGGCTCTTAGCACCAAGCCAAATCCCAAGAGGGAAGGGAGGGAGGCCTCGGAGGATTTAACCTCCTGGCCCCCCTAAGAAACCTGACGACCAGATCGTGCTTCCCCACCGACCTCCCCTCTATGGGGTCGTGGTGGGCAGAAATAGCAGCAACATATACCTTAAGGGTGGAGGGGAACAGCCTACGCTCCAACCCTTGTTGCAAAAAGGAAAGCACGGCTCTGATCGAACATCTCCGGGGGTCCTCCTGGTAAGAGGAACACCATTCAACGAACAGGTTCCACTTCAGCGCATAGGCCCGTCTTGTGGACGGTGCTTGTGCTGAAGCGATAGTGAGCGCTACCTCCTGGGGCAGGTCACCTACAACCTCCGCGTCCCGTCCAGGGACCACACATGAAGTTTCCACAAGTCTGGACGCGGGTGCCAGAGGGTGCCCCGTCTCTGAGAAAGCAGATCCTTCCTCAGAGGAATCGGCCAGGGAGGGGCTGTCGCGAGGAGCATGAGTTCCGGGAACCAGGTCCTGTTGGGCCAATATGGAGCCACTAACAGGACCTGCTCCTCGTCCTCCCTGATCTTGCACAATGTCTGTGCTAGCAGGCTCACTGGGGGAAACGCATACTTGCGCAAGCCCTGGGGCCAGCTGTGTGCCAGTGCATCCGTGCCGAGCGTTGCCTCGGACAGGGAGTAGAACCACTGGCAGTGGGTGGTTTCTGGAGATGCAAACAGGTCTACCTGAGCAACTCCGAACCGACTCCAAATCAGCTGGACCGCCTGGGGATGGAGTCTCCACTCCCCAGGAAGTGCCGCTCGAGACAGCTCGTCGGCCGCCTGATTGAACACTCCTGGGATGTGGATGGCACGAAGGGACCTCAGATGCTTCTGACTCCAGAGGAGGAGGTGGCGGGCGAGTTGCGTCATGCGACGGGAGCGCAAACCGCCTTGCCGGTTGATATAGGCAACGGTCGCAGTGTTGTCCGTACGGACCAGAACGTCCCTGCCCCGAAGGCGCCCTCTGAGGCGGCACAGGGCAAGGCGTACTGCCAGCAACTCGAGGCAATTGATATGCCAACGCAGAAGGGGGCCCGTCCAAACCCCTGATACTGCGTGCCCGTTGTACGTGGCACCCCAGCCGGTGGTCGAGGCATCCGTGAATACCACAGCATGCCTGGATACCTGCTCCAGGGGCACTCCTGCCCGAAGGAACGAAGGATCTGACCACGGGCTGAAGGTCTTGCGGCAGGCCGGTGTAATCTGAACCCGGTGAGTACCGCGTTTCCACGCCCACCTCGGGATTCGACCATGGAGCCAGTGCTGAAGCGGTCTCATATGGAGCAGACCGAGCGGAACTATGGCCACAGCTGCAGCCATATGCCCCAGGAGCCTCTGAAAGAGTTTCAGTGGGACCGCTGTCCTGCCTGATAAAGTCTTGAGGCAGTTCAGCACCGACTGAGCACGTTCCTGGGTGAGGCGTGCTGTCTGGTTGACCGAATCCAACTCCATGCCGAGAAAAGAGATCCTCTGCACTGGCACGAGTTGCTCTTTTCCCAATTGACCCGAAGGCCCAACTGGCTGAGGTGCCTGAGCACCAGGTCCCTGTGTGCGCACAACAGCTCTCGAGACTGTGCAAGTATGAGCCAGTCATAGAGGTAGTTGAGAATGCGCACACCCCGTTCTCTCAAGGGAACAAGGGGCCGCCTCTGCGACTTTGGTGAAGACACGAGGCGAAAAGGGACAGCCCGAAGGGCAGGACCTTGTACTGATATGCCCGACCGTCGAACGCGAATCGCAGGAATGGCCTGTGTCGCGGGAGAATCGAAACATGAAAGTACGCGTCCTTCAGGTCGATTGCTGCAAACCAATCTAGGGGACGGACGCATCCAAAAATGCGTTTCTGCGTCAACATCTTGAACGGCATCTTGTGAAGTGCACGGTTCAAAACTCGCAGATCCAAGATCGGTCGTAACCCACCGCTTTTCTTGGGCACAATGAAGTAAGGGCTGTAAAACCCCGACCTCATATCGGCTGGAGGGACCGGCTCTATTGCATCCTTCGCCAGTAGGACTGCAATCTCCGCGAGCAAGACAGGGGCATCGACGGCTTTGACTGAAGTGAACCGGATGCCCCTGAACTTGGGGGGGACGCCGGGCGAACTGAATCGCATAGCCGAGTCTGATGGTCCGCAGGAGCCACCGGGACGGGCTGGGGAGCGCTAACCAGGCTCCGAGAGACCGCACCAGCGGGGCCAACGGGCCCACCGACATGCCCGCGGTGGGGCAGCGAGGTGGAACACAGGGACCGGCCCCAGGGCCTGTGACGGCCTGGCCTGTGACGGCAGGGGGCGGGGTCTGGGTGTGTAGTGTAGCACTCACCTGATTTCTCCTCGCGTGGGAGGAGACACAGGAACCCGGCTTGAGGCTTGTGACAGCCCGGCGTTTGACGACTTGAAGCGGGGACTGGAGTGCTACTGCCCTTACCTGGTTCCACGAATGGGCAGGAGGGGTGCTCTTGGGCAACCACCCGCTGCCTGCTGGCGAGAGAGGAGGAGGGAAGCGATCCTGTGATGCACGGATCACCACTCTCCTCCTCTTGAGACCCGGAGATTGAGGAGACCGCTCTTTACTGATGTTTTGGGTACTGCTGGCTGCTGGGCCAGAGGCGGAACAAAATGAACAAAAGATACTCCACCTGGCCCTCCTCCGGGGGAGGGAGTGGTGCAGTCACCATCTCCCGATGAGCAGTCTCCTCCATCTCTGGGTCGACCGTCCCAGGGCCTCTTGCACTTGCGCTTACCGCCAGGTTTGGCGGGGGCCTGGACGGGCTGGGCGTCCTGCCTGCGACCGGCTCCACGACGCTGCCTGGTGAAAGGCTGCTGCGGCTGCGCGGGAGCGGGGGCGGCCGCAGGGGGGCGCCCACGGCGACGAGCAGGCTGAGTGGCTGCAGCCGGAGTGGAAGCAGCAGGTTTCCTCCGGCGCATGATGTGTTTGCCTCAGTCTGCTTCTGGGCTGCCGAGAACTGCTGGGCAAAGCTCTCGACAGCGTCGCCGAAAGGGCCGGTCTGTGACACGGGAGCATTCAGGAACTGTACCATCTCCTGCTCCTTCATGTCAGCGAGACACAGCCAGAGATGGCGCTCCTGGACATCGCACGACCCAGAGACTGTGCGGTCACCTTCGTCACTCGTAGCGCGAGGTCCGTCGCAGCACGCAGCTCATGTAGAACCGCCAGGTCGTGACCACCCTCGTGCAGGTCTTTCAGTGCTTTGGCCTGGTGGACCTGCAGCAACGCCATAGCGTGGAGGGCGGAAGCCGCCTCCCCACAGGCTCTATAAGCACTGCCAGTTAGACCTGATGAATACTTAGAGGCCCGTGAGGGGAGACACGGATCACCCCGCAGGGTGGAAGCGGCTGTTGGACACAGTTGCATGGCCACAGACCGTTCCACCGAGGGGATGCCCGCATACCCCAAAGCGGCTCCACCATCGAGGGTGGTGAGAGCGGAAGAACTACAAGATGTGTTTCGGGCAGTGAAAGGTGCCCTCCACGATCTTGTCAGCTCCTCATGCACTTCCGGAAAGAATGGCACCGGAGGGGGCGCTGAGAACCAGCGCCACCCCCACCGAGGAACCACTCGCCCAGCCTCGAAGGATCGGGACACGGTGGCTTTTTAGGATTCCACACGAGCCCGACATTCTCGGCGGCCCGGGAAAGCATAGCCGTCATCTCTGGGTCTGGCACGGACAACGCTACCACACCCGAAGGGGGCAACGCAGCCGAGTCATCATCCCCGGAGAGAGAGGGCCCGCCCTCCGATGCAGTGATCGACATCTGGTCGTCAGAGGGGGCACCGAAGGAAACGCGTGGCCAGCGCGCTCCTTCGGCAGCTCCACCGGCTGCGGAGTGCTTGAGGGGTGAGGAGCTCCACTTGGGGAAGCCCTCACCGTAATCCTCAATCACCTCTGACTCCACCGGATCCAGTGTGCACGCCGGATCACGGCAGGCAGAGGGACTCTGCCATGTTTGACATAGCAGAGTCGCACTCCGAGATGGTCATGTCCCTGCAAGAAGAACATGAACCATCCACGAAAGCCACCTCAGCGTGCTGAATGCCCAGACACGTGAGGAAGCGATCGTGACCGTCCTGAGGCGCCAGGAAACGACCACACCCAGAAACGCACGGGTGAAAAGACATCTTTAAAAAGACGCGATCACCCGTGTTGCTCTTTTAGAGAAATTGCTCTTTCAGAGAAATGCTCTTTTAGTGCTGAAGCACGCAGGGGAGCTGGCCACCGCACACTCCTAGTGTGGCTGTCAGCAGGAAGACGATCTTTCTCTCCCGGACACCGTGACCACCGCTGCCGCGCCGTAACGCCCGCACTCGCTCGCAGAACACTCTCTTGGAAGGGAGAGCAGTAGCTTTAACCACTACCGCTCGGCTCCGAAGCGAAAGGATAATTGATGCGGTGCATCAGCTGCCTCTTATGCTCACGCTGTGATCAGCGGCAGCTGGATGCAATAATCGCATGCCAATGTCCATTGGCTCGTTTAGTTACACTCGAAGTGGATTGGTCTCTCTGGCGAGATCCCAATTTCGTCGGTCATCCGACGTGACTCGGAGTGACCGACTGAAAGGGGAACAAGGGTTACAAATGTAACCGAGACGTTTTCATGGCTATTTTTTTAATAAGGAAAGAGCTGCAATGTGATGTTGTGTCCATGAGAGTTCACTGTTAGATCATATTATTGAGACACCAATGCAGAATTCACTTCACTGTCCGATTTATTGTTGGGAATACAATACACGTTACAAAAACCTTGAAAATAAAAACATCTCAACACTTAGATCAACACTTTGCGTTGACCTCTACAAGATAGAAAAAAAAGTTCTGTATATCATTGCTTGTCATTTCTGTGATATATTACCTGTTCATGTGATTTCTTCACAGGGGAAAACAAACTTGAACTTATATAAATCAGTTGATTTGTCTAAAAAATCTCTGAGCAGCTAAAAATCGCACATCAGTACAAATCTGCTGACCAACAAAATATTCATTTCAGGCCATATACTGGTCTTCCTTTAGTTTCAGATGATATAAAAAAAATATGAACAACAACAGCAACAGAAAAACAACAAGAACAAAAGTGCAAAAGGCATAGTACTGAAAACTCTTCAAATGAAAATATTTGTACAGCACGATATACTAAACAATCCACAGTACGCATGGTATCGACATAACATCAATTTCTTAAATTCTAGCACATTCTGAACTTCACTTAAAGCTACTAATTCTAATTAAAGCTTTCTATATATTTAGCGTACAGGACGATACTAAATTTTTAACAAATCATTAATTATATGTTATGTAAACTACTGTAAGTGCCATATGATATTTTTCATATGTACAATACATACATTCATCTTTCATATTTTATGAAAAGACATTGACAAATAACAATGACAAAAGTGGAGAGAATATGACATGAATATGAACAAGTGTAAAGAGGTGACGACTTCTTTTGACAAACTTAATAAAACTTTCCATCAATCAACAGAAGCCAATTTTCGCCACGGAATAAAAATAAATAAATAAATAAATATACAAAAAAGTAATAGTAACTTTTTATCTCACAATTCTGACTTTTTCCTCACAGTTTTGACCTTTTGTCTATGATTTCTTTAGTTTACAAGAAGCATTTCTGTTGGGTTTTTTTTTTTTTTTTTGCTTCTACCATGGAAAAAAAAAAGGTAATTGTGACTTTTTATCTCAAAATCCAGACATCAGTCTATCTCTCACAGTTTGGACTTTTCTTCTCAAAATCGCAAGTTTATGTCTCACAATTCTGAGTTTATATCTTGCAATTCTTCATTTTATACACAAGTACTTCTTGCAATTCTTTATTTATCTAAATTGTAAGATATAAACTCAGAAGTACAAGAAAGAAAGTCTGAAAAAACTTATATTTATGGCAGAAACAAGCTTCCATAGCCTCGATTAGCTTTGGATTTTAATGTAATTTGTGATGGTTTATACAAAAAAGGAGAAATCATCAAACTGTACATAACATAGAGAAATTCTGGCAATTTTACACTTAAAGAGACACAATAAAAAGTTCCCAATTATCATTACCTATGTTTTAAAAACAGAAAGATAAAAAATAATGAAACAATGGTCTTTTAATTGGGGGTGATCTGGACAAAAAACAAATCAAGAAGAGCAACCTTTTTTATCGAAATCATAAAAGAACATTTAAAAGAAAAAATTTTGCTAATTTTTCAAAGTCTACAAAGTGCATCAGGACTCATTCTGTAAGACATTTACAGAATGAGACTGAAACCGCAGAAAAATCCGTGTTATAAAAAGATAAGTCTTTGTTAATTATGATTTTACACTTGTAATTATCTCTGTGCTGAACAGCCACGTTTATGACACACTTGTGGATATTTTTAACAGTAAAAGTGGTGTATAATTGGGTTCAAGTGAAGCTGCCACAAAAAAGTTCGTCTAACTGAGGAACTGGGCGACTGAATGATTTTGACATGTAATAAAAGCAAACTTTGAGACACACTGGTCATGAGTGTTGAACATACATTCACAGCTGCTTGGAGAGGTGGGTCTGTGTTTATTGGGGGTGTCAAAATTTAAGCACGTGCCAATTGCATTCTGATGAGTGCTTCTCTTTACGCCGTGTTTGCTTTGTGTCGTTCGCTATTGCTTGCGAGCTGTGAAGTGCACGGAGGTCCAAAGAAAGAACACAGCGTTTGAAGATGAAAGTCTCCAGAGCCACAGAATATCTGATAGGCATCCAATTTATGCGAGAAGAGGATGAAAGTGGAAAAACACACAAACAGACAGAGAGAAAGAGAGACGGACGCGCACGAGCGCGCGCAGCTTTAGGAGCGACAGCAGCCGACTCCCTTCATCTCCTTGTTAACATACTCCTGCAGCTGAAACTTTGGCTCGTTAGGCTCCTTCATCTCCCTGTGCTTCAGTTCCCTGAGAGACGGGGAGGGAGACATCAGTTTCCTTTCTAAACTCCGGGGAGAATTCACTGAAACCACCTGCGCCTGCTGATTACTGTGTTTATTTGCACATAATGTCTGTGCTGTTTAGCACAAGATTCAGTGAAGGAATTATGCAAATCTGGTAACTGCGCAAACACGCGCCAAAATTAACACTGAACACATATTTACACAGGAATCAATATTTTAACAAAATATGTATATTTATATTTATAATATATTTGTTATATTATTATTTTAAAATAAATATAAAAAATGTACAAATATTTTAACAAAAACACCTTGAAGTTAGTTCAATATAATTTGATTTATTATGAACAAATTATTACATAAAATTTAATTTGCACAGAGCTGGGTAGATTACTTAAAAATTGTAGCCTGTTACTGATTCCAAGTTACATGACAAAATAGTAGTTAGTAATGTAAATCATTACATTACACATTTTAGGTAATGTAATCAGACAACTTTTGATTACTTTTAGATTACTTTTTACCTAAGTTGTTTATCACATTGATTTAAATAGGATAATCTTGTACTATATTGATATAAAACTACAAAGAGTAAGAAAATATATTCAATTTGTTGTAATTAACAACATGAAGTGCATTAAACATAATGTTAAATCAAGGTTTCCCAAACTGGGGTTCGTAAATGAACTGCAGGTGGTTTGTGAGTTTAATGAACAGCTAATAATGAATTAAATCATAAAAATGTCAAATTAAAAGAAGAAATTTTAAAATAATATCAATCAAAATAAAACACTAACTAAAAAAAAAAAAATATTTGTTTACCTGCATGTCATGTGACCATTAACCAACGTCAGAGAACCGTGAACATGCAAATATGATACTTTATCATTAAAACATTTATTTTAAAATCTCAGGGTACTTCAAGTAAATATATTAGATCAAAAAGGTTCAGATGACAAAAAAGTATGGGAATGCCTGCATTACATGCAAATAAGAAATAACGTAAATTTGTGAATTTGGAAATTGTGCATTCTTTGTGTGAATGTCCACAAAACTGGAAGACTTTCTAAATGTACTGTATATAAGCGGTAGGCTATTTTAGAAAGGAAAGTTTAAAAGATGAAAAAGAGGCATTAGGGAGAATCAATAAATAATGAATAATTTATTGCCATTGTGTGAGCAATAAGTAATCACGTAATCAATAAAAAGTAACTGTAGTCTGATTACGAGTATTTTAAAATGTAGTTTAATCTAATTACAAGTACTTCATTTTTGGAATCTGATTACGTAATCCAGATTACATGTATTTAAATATGCATCTGACAGATGCTTTTATACAAAAGTGACTTTAATTGCATTCATGTTGTACATTTTTATCAGTTTGAGCTACAGGAATGCATGTTTGTGAATAAGTCACAATTGAATAAACTGGTTTAAACTGGTTAAATTGGATTATGCCTACAACAAAACTTAATAAAACAAAACGCCCCTGAGTGCAACATTAATTGCACCCATTGTTGGGTAGTAACTGATTACATGTAATCTGGATAACATAATCAGGTTCCAAAAATTAAGTACTTGTAATTAGATTATTTTAAATTTTAAAAGACTTGTAATCAGACTACAGTTACTTTTTTATGTATGTAATGAATTACATTACTAATTACAATTTTTGCCATGTCATTTGGAATCAGTAACAGACTACAACTTGCAAGTAATCTACCAGGCAAACAGTACTAAGTTTATCAATAAGACGCTATTTAATAATTATTTACATAGAAAAGATGTGTTTTTGCACTGAAAGTGAATTTAAATGCTCGTATAGCTCTACGCAATGATTATTTAGAGAGAGAAAAAGAAAATACAACATACAGGCACAAATTAAACGTCATGCATATTGTAAGATGCTTTGGATAAAAGTATTTGCTAAATGCATAAAAGAAAATACATTTTTAGCTGGTATAAACTGGTTAAATTGGAAGAATAATCAATAAGTTGCATCTTGAAATTTTTGACTGAAATAATGGGAAAGCGGCGCAAATGTATTAGTGAATTCAGCCCTCTGTTTACATCAACAGACACACAATCCATAAAATATCGTCATCTGTATGTTTTCCAAAGCTGCCCAGAAACAAGAACATACAGAGAACATGAGGAACACTCGTTTCCTATTATCACCATATTAACATATCAGATTTTTACGCTTTCTGAAGAAAATGTGAGTGGAGTTTGCCTGTGAAAACATGCTAGAGTGCTATGAGTGGTTGCTGTGCGGTTGCTAAGGCGTTTTGAGTGTTTTTAGTGTGTTGCTATGCAGCTGCTAAGGTGTTTTGAGTGTTTTTAATGCATTGCTATGTGTTTGCTATGCGGTTGCTATGGTGTTTTAGTGTGTTGCCAAAGTGTTCTGAGTAAATTTGTTCTTTGTTATGTGTTGCTATGCGGTTGTTATGATGTTTTAGTGTGTTGCTATGGATTTTATCCTTTTTTAATGTGTTGCAATGTGGTTGCTATGGTGTTTTAGAGTGTTGAGTTAGTAATACATTGTTATGCGTTGCTAAGTGGCTGCTGTAGTGTTTTAATGTGTTCCTGTGTGGTTGCTATGGTGTTTTAGTGTGTTGCTATGCAGTTGCTAAAGTGCTCTGGGTGAAGGTGTTTTGAGTGGTTGTTAGTGTGTTGCTATGTAGTTGCTAAGGTATTTTAAGTGTTGATATGTGGTTGCTATGGTGTTTCAGTGTGTTGCTATGCAGTTGCTAAAGTGTTCTGGGTGAAGGTGTTTTGAGTGGTTTTTATTGTGTTGCTATGCAGTTGCTATGGTGTTTTATTGTGCTGCTTTGCGGTTGCTAAGGTGTTTTAAGTCTTTTTTATTGTGCTACTGTGCGGTTACTTTGGTGTTTTAGTGCATTGCTATATGCCTGTAAAGTGTTCAGAGTGAATGTGTTTGGAGTGTTTTTTTAGTGTGGTGCTATATGGTTGCTATGGTGCTTCAAGTTTGTTGCTATGCAGTTGCTAAAGTGTTGTGAGTGAAGGTGTTTTGAGTGGTTGTTAATGCGTTGATATGCAGTTTCTATGGTGTATTATTGTGTTGCTATGCAATTAAGATGTTTTGAGTGGTTGTTCGTGTGTTGCTATGCAGTTGCTAAGGTTGCATTCTGGTTGCATAGTGTGTTGCAACCAGTTGCTGGTTTTTAATGCCTTACTATGCCCCACACAGAATGTCCTGATTTTAGAAACACGTGTTCTTTCATTAGATATCTGGGCTAATTTGATCATGCTTTCAGCTGCCGATAACAATGCAGTTCTCAGCTCCACTTAGAACACTTTACCAGGTATAAATCCATTCTGCAGATTCTCAGTGGGGAAAATAATATAGATTCTGTCCGAAAATGAGTGACTTACTTGGCCACAGCTGTGAAGGCCAACTCCACATTCAGACCTGATTTAGCACTGGTTTCCATGAAGGGAACGCCAAACTCCTTTAGAGACAAAGAACAATTGCTCTTCTTCCTTCTTTACAACATACAGACACAAATTAACATTAAACATAATGCACATTGCATGTATGAAGAGTGGGATCAGTGCTTCAGATTAATACATGTGTGTGTGTGTGTGTGTGTGTGTGTCACGTGCATGAATAATTTACGGGGCAACCTCTCAAAGATAATAAAAGATGCTAAATAAGGCATTAAAGGAGAAGTTCCTGATAATTTACTCCACCATGTTATCCAAGATGTTCATGTCTTTCTGTCTTCAGTCGCAAAGAAATTAAAGTTTTTGAGGAAAACATTCCAGAAATTTTCTCCATATAATGGACTTCAATGGGAGTCAACGGATTGAAGGTCCAAATTGCAGCTTCAATGCAACTTCAAAGGGCTCTAAACAATCCCAGCCGAGGAATAAAGGTCTTATCTAGCAAAACAATTGTTCATTTTCTAAAAAAAATACAAATTTATATACTTTTTAACCACAAATGCTCGTCTTGCACTAGCTCGACCTCACGCATTACGCAGTGTTTACAAAGTGAACTCTACCTTTTTTAAATGAAGTACACAGACAAAGAACTAACCGCACATGACTTTTCCAGCAGGATTACGTAATGCGTGAAGTCACGCATATGCATCGCAGAGCTAGTGCAAGACAAGCATTTGTCGTTATAAATTATATAATTTTTAAAGAAAATGACCAATCACATGGCTAGATAAGACCCTTATTCCTCAGCTGGGATCATGTAGAGTCCTTTGAAGCTGCACTGAAACTGCAATTTGGACCTTCAACCCATTGATCCCCACTGAGATCCATTATATGGAGAAAAATCCTGGAAAGTTTTCCTCAAAAAAAAAAAAAAAAAACTTCATTTCTTTGCAACTGAAGAAAGAAAGACCTGAAAATCTTGGATGACATGGAGGTGAGTAAATTATCAGGAAATTTTCATTCTGGAAGTGAACTAATCCTTTAATTTAGTAATTACGGTTTCAGTTAATGCATGAGTGAAAACTGCACATACTGTGATGTTTTCCCATTTAAAGATGCATTCAGACATTTTTCCAGGTTTTACACAAAGATAAGTATTTAAAAAACAAATAACTGCATGAGTTTGTTTGTGTCATACAGTGGGTACGGAAAGTATTCAGACCCCCTTCACTTTTTTCAATTTTGTTATGTTGCAGTCTGATACTACAATTGTTTAAATTCTTTTTTTTTCTCATTACTCTACACTCTGTCCTTTATAATGACAAAGTGAAAACAGAATTTTAGAAATGTTTGTAAATTTATTAAAAAGAAAAAACTGAAATATCACATTTACATAAGTATTCAGACCCTTTACTCAGTACTTAGCTGAAGCACCTTTGGCAGCAATTACAGCCTCGAGTCTTTTTGGGTATGACGCAACAAGCTTTGCACAACTGGATTGGGGGAATTTCTGCCATTCTTCTTTGCAAATCCTCTCAAGCTCGGTCAGGTTGGATGGGGACCGTCTGTTGACAGCATTTTTCAGGTCTCTCCAGAGATGTTCGATAGGGTTCAAGTCAGGGCTCTGGCTGGGTCACTCTAGGACATTCACAGAGTTGTCCCTAAGCCACTCCTGTGTTGCCTTGGCTGTGTGCTTAGGGTCATTGTCATGTTAGAAGGTGAACCTTCGGCCCAGTCTGAGGTTCTGAATGCTCTAGACTCGGTTTTCATTAAGGCTATCTCAAAATTTTGGTGCATTGAGCTTTTCTTCTACTCTGATGAGTTCCTCAGTCCCTGCCGCTGAAAAACAGCCCAACAGCATGAGGCTGCTACCACCACACTTTACTTTTGGGATGGTACTCTGCAGGTGATGAGAAGAGCCGGTTTCCTTCAAACATGATGCTTAGAATTGAAGTTCATCAGACCAGGTAATCTTGTTTCTCAGAGTCTGAGGGTCCTTTATGTGCTTTATTGCAAATTCCAAGTGTGTTTTCTTGTGTCTTCACTGAGGAGAGGATTGAGTTTGGCCACACTCCCATAAAGCCCAGATCGGTGGAGTGTTGCAGTGATGTTTGTCCTTCTGTAGGTTTCTCCCATCTGCATATATGATCATGGAGCTCAACTAGAGTGACCACCAGGTTCTTGGTCACCAGTCTAGACAAGCCCCTTCTCCATCAATTGCTCAGTTTGGCTGGAGACCAGCTCTTGGAAGAGTCCTGGTTGTGCCAAACTTCTTCCATTTGAGAATTATGGAAGCCACTGTGCTCTTGGGAACCTTCAGTGCAGCAGAATTTTTTTTGTAGCCTTCCTCATATCTGTGCCTCAATACAATCCTGTTTCTGAGCTCTGCAGGCAGTTCCTTTGACCTCGTGGCTTGGTTTTCGCTCTGATATGCATTATCAGCTGTGAGGCCTTTTACAGAGAGGTGTGTGCCTTTCCAAATCATGTCCAATCAATTTAATTTACCACAGGCGGACTCCAATCAAGGTGTAGAAACATCTCTGCAAGAGACATGGGAGGCACCTGAGCGAAATTTTAAGTGTTGTTGCAAAGGGTCTGAATACTTATGTAAATCTGATATTTCAGGTTTTTCTTTTTAATAAATTTACAGACATTTCTAAAATTCTGTTTTCACTTCATCATTATGAGGTACAGAGTGTAGATTAATGAGAAAAAAAAAATGAATTTAAACAATTGTAGTGTCAGACTGCAACATAACAAAATTGAAAAAAGTGAAGGGGGTCTGAATACTTTCCGTACCCACTGTATATGCACTAAATAATTGTGCTACCTCGCAAAGACCATAAAAGAGGCTAAATAAGATGAGCATTGTGCATTTACTGAAATGGGTTTAAAGTTACATTTTCCCTTATTAAAAAGGTTTTACAAATAAAGAATTAAAAGTATGAGTAAGTTTTGTGTGTGCTGACATTACAAACCTTGGCCAGTTTTTCACCCTCCTCTCTCTTCACAACCCTTTCATGTGTGGCATCGGCCTGAAAAATCAATCAATGGATCAATGAATCAATCAATAAACAATGCATTATGCATTAGCCATTATTTCCAATCAAAGTTTTCTATATAAATGATGTATGAACTGATGCCATACATGCATAAGGGCATAAGGTTTCACATGATGTATCTATAAGGTTCGGCAGGTTCACTGACCTTGTTACCCAGAAGCATGATCACTACGTTCTGCTGAGTGAACTCGTGAATCTCTGTGAGCCAGGCCTATGAAAAGAGAACAACAGGCAGCAATTGTACTGTAAATTTACAGGAAATGACCACAATCTCACATGCAGGACGTAAATTATTCTGTATCTGGTTTAGTGTCCCGATAAAGTTCACACTTGGATCACTGAGCGAGAAAGAAAACGGCTATATTTTCCAACACGGTATGAGAGGGCAGGTCATTTCAAGGAGTGTTTAATCAATAAATTGCTGGCGTTTTTGCTAGGGTGAATTTGCAGTCACACTAAAAAAGAGCTAATAATGAAAACCAGGAGAAATGGCATTCGGGAGAGGAGAGATAGATTAAAAAAGAGAGACGGTGAGAGTGATGAAAAAAGCCCTGCGGACACGTGAAGCCTGACCTCAGGTTAATGAAAGCCTCCTGTTAATATTGAGAGCAGGGAATCATAGCAGTGATAAAATTCAATGACACACCGAGTCAAACAGCAAGGGTTAGACACGTCCCGAGTCTCATAATCATCTTCCTCTCTCTCTCTCTCTCTCACACACACACACACACACACACACACACACACACACACACACACACACGAGCATCAGAAAGACATGCTCAATAGACAAGTATTGCTGCTCAGAGCGCATATATATACAGTATATATATATATATATATATATATGATCTTTTAGATATATAGGGCTGCATGACAAAATAAATTAATTAATAAATTAATAAAAAATAATAATAAATAATTTTTCATATTGTAATCTTAACTGCAATATGAGTGATACTGCTACTGCTTTGTCTAACCCTCTAACATATTAAAATACAAATATTTATGTCTTCAATTCTTCACTTTCAAACATTCAAACCTGGGCACTTGTATTTCAAATCCTCAAGATTTTATTTTGGCAGAATACTGGTGAAATGCTGTAAACTTCAGTCCACAAAAATACTGGAAACTCTGATTTCAGTCAGAAGATATTAGATGTACTGTATAATGTTTATATGTGAAATGATTTTGGACCATTGACTTTTTTGAAGTCGAGGCGTCACTTATTAACCTAAAAGGGTTAATTTTTTTGATTATGTCCTTTCATCCTAGCTGGGATTTCTAAATTGCTTAAAATGTCCAAGTTTGGCTTTGTTTTCCTATTGATTTCTCTACAGTCCTTATACATTATATGTACACATATTTGCATTGCTTTGGCTGTTCTCTGTAGATCCCTCCTTCTCACACACCATGATTGGTTTGGTTGATTATGCACAATGCATGCCTGCTATTTGTCAAACTACATTTCAGTGATTAACAAGTATGATCACAATAGGAAAACAAAGCCAAAACTGGACATTTTAGGCAATTTAGAAATCTATTCCAGGAAATACAGAGGACGTATGGCCACCCTATGCAGTAATGACTAGCTGATTGTTCATTTTCAGGCTTATTTCACAGCTCTGTACCAAATAAATAAATGCAAAGACATGCACATCTCTTCTCACCGCACCTTCGGCTCTGAGGCCGGGATTTATCACAGCATGGGCTTTTCGATCACATGCGTTTGCCTCAAAGCATGCAGAAGACAAAGAAGTGTGTTGCACAGTCTGTCCGTGTGAAATCTCTGCTTCTGTTCCTCCCCGATCTCAATGCTTTCGCATGTGCATCTCTTTGCCGCCGGTCTAAATGTGGCCGCACTCCCACGCTCTCGTACCCTGACTCATCATCACAGACTCTGAAAATGGGTCGCTCTCTCCACACCTCTGAAACTCACTCACTCTCATTTGCATTTAAAAAGCATAACAGTGCTATTTAGCAATCTCTCATTAAAGCCTTGTACTATATCAGTTTGCATGTTTATTTCTCCCCGGGCCCAGAACAGGAGAACCAAAGAGAAAGAGCGGCGTTTGATCCCTCTGCTGTGTTTGTTTCATGTTCTGCTTGCAGGCTTTTTTAAAAGTACAATCAACACCGGTCCGCCAATACACTTGATTTTCTTTCAAAGGCCGAAAATTAATTCATTAAGGCAAGCAGGCTGTATTGAATGTTTGATTTGTGTTGTTCTGACTAAAAGGCCACATTTCAAGAGCCCTCTGGCCAACAGTATGGCAGTGGCTGAATATCGTATCTCACATTACAAAAACAGCTCACTCGCTTTCACAGCGCAACCAGGACCTGGTTCGTACATATATATTTGATGTGCATTGCAAGAAATGATTTTCTTTAATATTTCGTCTTGCTTTCCAGTACAGATACATGTATATGAGAAGGTTAAGGAGAATTTTTTTTTTTCTTAAGGTATTAAGTCTTGTTTTCTGAAAAAAAAAAAACAAACAAAAAAAACTTAATACTTATAATGTAATACTTATACTTAAAAGAAGAAAAGTTATCTGCCAGTGGGCTCAGAACAATACACTTTTTTTATTGTTTATTTTTCTGAGCCCATTGGCAGTTATTTATTATCATTTTATAATCCACAACTTGTCGTTTTGCTTCTCAAGTAAATGTTTCTTTGATTCTTTGATTTAAGAATGTTTAGATATTTTACTGAAAAACAAGCAACAAGAAAAATACTTGTTTAAAAAACTTTTTTTTCTTTACATGCTAAACAACTAATATGTGCCCACCCTTTATAGAAAATATAGTATAGCAAATAGTATCTGCATTCTACACTCAAAATGCACAAATATGACTTGAACATGAATTTTAAGAATCAAACTTTATTGTAATTGGGTTCACAGATGAGTTGACAAATTATTTAAAGATAGCAATGCATACAGTCTGTCAGTACTAGACTGAATATCTGCTGAATATCGGCCGATATCAGATCTTAAATTTAATCTACACATGTAGATTACTTTTACCATCATCTAACGCTCACTTAAAGTTAATCTGTAAACACTGTTAAATGTAATCAGTAGCAAATCTGAAAATGAATATCTATTTTACACTGTACATTATAATGTTATGATGCCTAAATTCAATTTTAGCATTAAAAAGACTGATTTGTTTTTATTATTATTTTTTTAATTATTTATTCATGCATCCATGTATTTATTTATTTATTTATTTATTTTTAAGTCACACAAAACTATTGAATTATAATATTTACTATTTATCGGTTATCGGGTATAACACGAAAATAATAAATGGCTCATTGCAGTCAGTAAGAGTTTAAGATCGGTGCATTCCTACTAATACAACTCAATGAAGTCAGTTGTTTATCAGAGATTTTCTGATGTTTAGAGGTTATAGCAATCCCTGATCTGTATCAAAGGCGTGACGTTAACAACTCTCCAGCTTGATCACATGCGACTGATAAACCAGTCATTTAATGGCCTTCACGTCACTGAAGCGCTTTCAGTTTTATGACAGCCAGGCACAGTTGGCAGAGCCTGTAAAAATGCCATAAATGAATCCAATCTGATGCAAAATCCAAACATAAATGACATTGAATTAGTTGGAAAATATCATATGAATCGGCATTTATTTTAAAGATAAAACAAACTCTTTTCAAAGTATTTCCAAAATAAAGCTAATTCAGCCACTATGTTGCTGTCAAAAATGAGTACCGAACAGTGCAAAGAATTCTAGAATATTTACTTTTACTGACTTCGAGCTGCACTTCTTTACAGTCTTGTTTTAAAGGAAAGTAACATTATTTCATCACATATTAAATTACTTCCCTTCACAACTTTGGTGATAACCAGAAAACTTATGATTCCTCTGCAGTTTCTCACAGGAGATGCCAATGGGCAAGTGGTCAAGCCCTCAAAACCCCTGATAAATAAACCTTCTGTAAGGTTTTATCAGGAAATATACTGCAAAAGGTTATAAATAAGCTGCTGTGTCTAGTGGCAGAAATAGCAACACAGATACAATTTAAGTTTTGTTTTTAAAAAAACAACATCCCAAATAAACACTAAATTTTATCAAATGCTACAAACTATATTATCTTGACAAATCTGCAACCAGTGTGAGACAAATGAGTCTTTTACTCAGGATAAAAATAGAATAGAAGTCTCCATTTGCTCTCCATCTAATCTCATTTCTGAGTTTTAAATGGATTTTTTTTTTTTCAGGTCTTTGATAACACACAGATATGTAATCTTTTGCCAACCAAATACCATTATTTAGTGGTAAATGAATGCATGGTTAATCCAGATGTTATTTTAAATTTCCAGAGTTAAAGAAATAGTTAACCCTCAGGCCATCCAAAATGTAGATGAGTTTGTTTCTTCATCAGATTTGGAGAAATGTAGCATTGCATCACTTGCTCACCATTGGATCCTCTGCAGTGAATGGGTGCCGTCAGAATGAGAGTCCAAACAGCTGATAAAAACATCACAATATTCCACAAGTAATCCACACCACTCCAGTCCATCAGTTTATGTCTTGAGAAGCAGAAAGCTGTGTGTTTGTAAGAAACAAATCCATAGATAAACCATTTTTAACTTCAAACCATTGCTTCCGGCTAAAATATCCATAAGTCCATAATCCATAATCACGTTTCCTCATGAGGAGATAACACAGCATGAGAACATTTTCAACAAATCTTCAGCAGTTATTCAACAAAACTTGGAGATTCAGCTGTTTATTCTTCGGAGATATGGGTTATACACATCTCATTTATTGTAGTATTATCCTGTATGTTCATTTCATTACAACAAAGTTTCTCACTGTAAACTGTGGCTGCCGTAAGTTTAACCTTATGGTGATAGAAGCGTTTGGTCATAACTGAAGGTTAAGTCACGAGCGTCTCTCTATTTCAGGAGTGACACATTGGCATTGTGTGTGTTTGCTCTCAGTCCTGTACACACAATAGTGCCGGAGCTCCAGAGCCAAATCAAACCGCTGAAGAATCACTGCAGCAACAACCTTCAAAACATCTGCAACGGTTCTCAAGATCTGCTGCACACAGAGACTCAAAGTGCGCTTCACAGGTGAAATGCTCCAGAGAGTACATTTTTATTTATTTGTAGAGAAAATATTTCTGATTCCATTCCACTCACTCTATTCTGTCCTATCAGCTGATGATATAAAAGTGATATTTAGGGTATTTTATTCTCATAAAGACCACTAGATGGCACAAAAACTCACCGCAGCATTTTCCTAAACAATCACATTTCACTTTGCACATGAGATATAATATATATATAATATAATAAATATATATATAATAAAATAATAATTTGAGATAATTAAATCAACAGCTTTTCTAGTGATAAAAGTGTCCCTGTTGGGGATAAAATAAAATCATAACAACTGACATGATAATAAAGTTGGGTGTCCACTATCATGTAATACAATATCATATTATTGTTGCTACTGTAAAGCCATATTAAATTATTACTCCTTCAGTTAGTGTAAAAAGCTTTCAGAATCTGTACTTATTTGAATAACTTTTTCTGTATTTTTAAATGATAATATATTAATGACAGTATATTCACTGAGCAAAAATAAATTCTTTCATTTATCAAATTTATCACATATTTTGCTAAAGTGACTGTTTTCAAACTTATTAACTTAGATATTATCCAGAACATATTACTTTAGCTAAAGTATTTATAACAATAATCGAGCACTGAGTTAAAACTAAGTCTGTTTCTGTCACAGAATAAAAAATAATATGTTATTGCAATTTTATGTATATGTATGTATGTATTTAATATGGCTTTATGTATATATATATATATATATATATATATATATATATAAACAAAGAATTGTGAGAATATATAGAATTCAAATTTTTTTCTCACAATTCTGACTTTTCTCTTTGAATTCTGTTTAAATATTGCAATTCTGGCAAATTTTTCTTTCTGCCACAGAATAAAAAAATAAAGATAATTGTGACTTTTTACCTCACAATTATGATATTTGTTCTCTCAATAGCCAGTTAGCATTTCACAATTCTGACTTTTTCACAATTCTGAGTTTATATCTCGCAACTCTGACTTTTCTCTCAGAACTGTCAGAAAAAAAGTCTGAATTGTTAGATACAATGTCACAATTATTATTATTTTTTTTTTTACTAATTTTTTTTTAATGCCATGGTGGAACCAGGCTTCCATAAAAAAAACACCACCTCATACAATTATATGATTTTTAAACCATACAAGCCACTATTTTTATTTGTTTTCCCACAAAATGTGTTGCTCCATCAAGTTTTCAATAAAATCCTTGTTTTTTCTGCAATAATACACCATGGAAGTAGTGAAAAGCACACATTTTCCCAGAGAATGCTTCAACACAATATCAGTCGCTCTGGATAAGAACATCAGTCAAATCTAAAAATATTAGAAATTTAGGCCCCATTTTCTCTGATATTACATAAATCCACACAACACAGCTATTAGAAATTGATGTTTCACAAACACTGTGAGAGAGAAATCATTTAATTGAAACATAGCGCAGTGGTTTCAGAGGTGTGACAGATGAGGATGTGCATATCAGGAATCTAATGTAATGGAAGATGCAGACACACTAAGCAAGAGTGATAAATGAGACTTATTTACCAAAACATCCAATAAAACATGACGAGAATATAAATGGAGGAAAAACAGGATGTGGCGAGAATGCAGAAAGCTTTTTCAACAGAAGATGAAGGGAGAATAATGTGAAGTTAATCAAAGTAAATGGTGATAAACACAACTGAGATGAAGAGAAGAAGAAACGATTATGCAGAAGTAAATGGTGTGGCATGACTGAAGCATAACTTTTATACCAGGAGAGTGAAATGAAGAAGAAAAACGGAGGAAGAAGACAGAAAGAGTGATTTAGTGAACACCGTTCTTGGGCCAAAGACCTGAAGATACGGACTAGTTTATTCATCTTATTTAGCGACGCAGAAGGAAAGTAATGGAAGCAGTTTGTCAAGCTATAAGCTACTCATGATTTGAAGTAGTTCAACTGTAGACAAGATACTAACAGAAAGTTACTTAAGAGGCCAAAATCAGAGCAGAATATATCAGTGTTTCTGAATGAATGAATGAATGAATGTCTATTAGGGCGAAAGAATTAAACATTAAAACAATGTTGCACAAAATACAACAAAAACCTACACTGTAAAAATAAGTACATTTTAAAAAGTTCAGGGCTATTTTAGTATCATTAAGATACTTTTAGAGTTTTTATCAATATTTTGAATTAGTGGTTATTAATCTGAATTAGTTTTATTATTTGAATGTAAGCTTTAGTAATTTTGTGTTTTTGTAATTTTTCTTTCCTTCCCTCTTTCTTTTTCTTTCTTTCATTACTTATTTTTTAAACATGTCTAGTTTTCTTTAGACTTTATTTCAGTTTTAGTTATTTTAGTACATCAAGAAAAACAAAATAATTTATTATTTTTAATTATTTATAATTATTATTTCATTTTAAAGTTTATTTTATTTAAAGTAACAAATGTTTTATGGGTTTA
Source organism: Spinibarbus caldwelli (assembly GCA_039654775.1). Lineage (NCBI taxonomy): Eukaryota > Metazoa > Chordata > Actinopteri > Cypriniformes > Cyprinidae > Spinibarbus > Spinibarbus caldwelli. The sequence goes on along the minus strand of CM077256.1, from coordinate 28,897,550 downwards.
GTTTTTGTTAACTATAATAACCCTAAGTTTACAGTCAAAAAATTAAGCAGAATTAAGTGCCCATAAGCAAAGTTGGCAGATTCAGATAATTCAGGTAATTCCTGCCAGCTTCCTCAGATAAATCTTTGGCTTAGTGAGTCAAAGACTGTCCCAGATCCAAGAGTAATTTTAAGAACACCTGTTCTGTGATATTGTTATGTATAATATTCCCCAAGACTGCTTACATCTCCTGAAAGAGATGAAAATCCTGTGATGATCAGTATTACATCAACTAGGCTGTCTGTAGTGTTACTATAGTAGTGTTTTTTGTTTTTTGCTTTTTCATTTTAAACTGAATATTTTAGTATTCTATTTCTATATTTATTTGTTTGTAGTTTTTATTTATTTTCATATTTAAAAAACACTGTCTTTTTAAACATAAAACTACCCTCCCAAAATTGCAGTATATCCTAAAACTGAAATTCAGTTTAAAATTGAAATAGTATTTAACAGTAGCTATGTTTCCATCCAAAGATTCGAATTTAAATTATGCGCAAAACTGGAATATCGCATAAAACATATGCGAATAAAGCATCGTTTCCATCCAACGAGTCAAAGAGAACAAAATCGTCACTTCCTGGTAAACTGTGGCACTAAATATCACTAAGAATATAGGAGAAGCCATTGAATATAATAATTTTCATATATAATATAAATTACTTGCACCTCAGAGAGAGCAGACGTAACACAATAAATGCTGTCACTACGTTCGGAGGATGCCAGCTGTTTGGGAACACAGTCGTGTAAGACAATTATACAGAAATACTTTGATGACAGACTTTGTTCAGGCTTTTCAGAGTGACTACAACAACTTATAGATGCTGTGAACGAGATCGGTCAGCTGGTTAGTCAAGTTATCCCGTCTCATAGCGCAAAGTCGCATGACTTTTTTGATGCGCATGGAGGAATTTATTCGGTAAATGTGTTTCCATCGAAGTTTATGCGCATTTTTTCTTATCGGATAAAAAGTTTATCCTACTCAGTTGTGCGCATAATTTTTTATGCGCATTTTCTGAATTTATGCGCATCTTGGCGTTTCCATCCAGCGAATTTTTTTATGCGATAGTCCAAAATGCGCATTAAAATAGGTGAATGGAAACATAGCTACAAACACTATTAAGTATTAGTTACTATTAAATACTATTTAGTTATTTAATTTTTGTATTAGTTCTTTCCACCTTCAGTTGCAAGTTTTAGTTATCTCAGCTGACTTACTCAAAATTAATGAGAATTAGTTCTAGCAATTAACGGTATAGTAATTATTAAAATACATACAGATTTATCAGATGTATTATTGTTTTCATTTAGGGTTTAAACTTTTATTTCAGCTACCATTTTTTTTTTTTCCACTATTGATAATGACACACTGGCTGTTTTGTGATGGTCAGTTCATCTGTGAATCACTGAGCCGAGAATAAAGAGGAAGATGAGTCTTGCTGGTCTTCTGATCTACTGATTCAACTGACTTTTCCTTCCACCTCTGTGGCACAATCATCTCTGCATGACACAGGAGTGATTCTGCTGGTGCGTTTGGCTCTGAGCGATGATGGAGACGTGTCTCCCACACATGTCACACTCTCCACGACCTCCCATCTGCTCCCAAACCTCCCTGTCTCCCGCTTTTGTTCCCGATCGCGCTGCATGATTTCTCACGCGGCTGATGTCCAGGTCTCAAGGTTTCCGCTGGGCCTCCTGATGCCTCATGGCGGTGTTTGGATCAGTGTTCTGTGCTGTATGTGAGCAGAGCCACAGTAATTTCCTCTCTCTGTTCAAAGCTGTCTTCAATCATCTGCTCCAGCTTCAGTGCAGGGTTTCCATTTCCTGCGCTCCCAAAAGAAACCTCGCCAAACTGTACTGTGTGACAACTACTTTTTCTCATGCAATGCCCTAATAAAACTAACTTTTAAAAATCTCTCTTCTGCTCACCAAGGCTGCATTTATTTTATCAAAAATACAGTAAAAATTGTGAAATAATATTGCAATTTAAAATAACTGTCTTTTATGTGAATATATGTTAAAATGTAATTTATTCCTGTGATCAAAGCTGAATTTTCAGCATCATTACTCCAGTCTTCAGTGTCACATTAGAATGATTTCTGAAGGATCATATGCTGATTTGCTGCTCAATAAACATTTCTGATTATTATCAATGTTGAAAACAGCTGTGCTGCTTCATATTTTTGTGGAAACTGTGATACATTTTATTTTTCAGGATTCACAGATGAATAGAAAGTTCAAAAGAACAGCATTTATTTGAAATAGAAATCTTTTGTAACTTTATAAATGTCTTTACTCTCTTAGGTGTGTTTATTTATATATGTCTTATTGATTAATTTTTGTCCTTTTGTCCTTTTTACTCTCACAAAAATGCCATATTGCTTTTGCTGACAAAACATGTCAATCCGTAACAAACCAAACTTTCCAACATTTTCAAATTTGTATAAACATGTATAAATGACTTATCAAAATAACAGAAGAAAACATAAAACATTGTTATTGCATTATTATCAATATCTTGTAGTTACTTTTTTAATCATCATATTTTCATAAACAGTGTCTTTTCATTTAAATTATTTAATTTTGGTGAGATTAACACTGACTATCAGCATTATTAATTTTAGGGAAAAAATTTGATCATTATCCAAACAATATTTCACAAAATCCATCTTTTTGTCACTCTTACAGCTAATACTGTAGTTTATTGCTGTGGTTTGTGACATGCTATTACATTATAAGCCATCTTACGCTCATGAATATCAAAGCAAGAGAAAACTCAGATGCTGTAACTTTCAAAACAACCTTCATCTCTCCAAAATGACAAAACTCTACCTCACGCTGCTCACATATTCAGGTTAGGAGGGTAAAGAGGACTAAAAAATCCTCCCTCACCATCAAACTCATACTGTCGCTTTACCCTCTCACACCCACTCAATCCCATTCCCTGTTTTCGGATAATATAATATAATAACAATATATGCTCTGACAACTAATATATTGTTATGGTATAACCTTTGGGCGAGACAGAATGAGGAAAAACAGTGAAATTAAGCAGCGCTGCTGTGGGTCTAATGGTTATTGTGTTTAATGGCTCTATCAAAACCTCGGCGCTACTGTAATCAGCCGCGTTATTCAGCCACAATCGTGCAGCTGATTGCGTGACATCTAAGAGAGCTGAACTGATTGCTAAAGTTAGTTTCATCCTCTGAAGAAAATTAGACTTCTCCATTACAACCTGGACATGAGCGAGCCAGGAGAATAAAACTAATTAAAACTTCTGAAGAAAAGAGAAGTGAAGAAATGATTAAAAATGTATGTATGTGAGATGAATTCAGACTTAAATAAACACACAAATGTAAATCTACATTATAACCACATGACATTTGAATCCTAATCTGCGCTATTATAATTACTAATAGTACTATTAACTAAATATTCGGGCGAAGCTTGTTTTATAGAAAAAAAGCTGTTGTTCAAAATTTTGTAGTTGGTGAGATTTTTAATGGTTTTGAAGTCTCTTCTGCTCACCAAGGCTGCATTTATTTAATCAAAAATACAGTAATTTTTTTTTTAAATATTATTACAATTTAAACTAACTGTATTCTGTGTGAATATATTGTAAAATGTAATTTTTTTTCTGTGATCAAAGTTGAATTTTCAGCATCATTACTCCAGTCTTCAGTGTCACATGATCCTTCAGAAATCATTCTAATATGCTAAATTGCTGCTCAAAAAACATTTCTGATTATTAAAAACAGTTGTGCGGCTGAATATTTGTGTGGAAACCATGATAAATTTGGATTTTTCAGGATTCAAAGATGAACAGAAAGTTGAAAAGAACAGCATGTATTTGAAATAGAAATATTTTGTAACATTATAGATATCTTTACTGTCACTTTTGATCAATTTAATCCATTGTTGATGAATAAAAGTATTACTTTCTTTCAAAATTTGACCCCAAATTTTCAAACAGCAATTTATATATTGCAATTCAGTCAACATCCGCAACCCAACCCAATAAAAACTTCCCATCAGCCACGTCAGGGTTAAACTTCCACAGCCAATTACACTATTCAGACTGACCCAGTATTTGGGGTTAATTATAAGCAGCAAGAGGAAACAGAAGAAAGAAAACAAATGGGCTATGGACTCCCTCAATCCTGCCGCTGTTCTCTTATCCATATTAATGCGAGCGTCCGCGGCCCTTACAAGCCACTTCACTTCGCAATAAAGGAGTCAGAGAGAAGCACTGATTTTCTTTTTTAAATTGCAAACAACGAAAAGCACAACAAATGGCACAATTTTGGCCTGCCCGTGGGGTTTGGAGGCAGAAAAATGTGGTTATGTTTACAGATTGAAAAGTGCTATGGTGGAGCTCCAGCAGGCTCATTAAAGACCTGGAACGAACTCTATGCATGATTGCATTTGCATTTAACCTCAGCGGCCATTGCAACGTCCAGCGCAGTGCAATTTATGGAAATTATGAGAAAATTAAACACAAAATTAAACAGTGAGGAAGTGTTAGACCACAGGACACAGCAATGATGCAATCCACCTTCACACTGAAGACACTTAAAGTTTTACTAAAACATTTATGATTACACAATATGCTGAAATGTTTTGTTTACTGTTTACAGTAAATAATATAGATATAATATATAATATTATAATAATATATAGTAATACAATAATATATACACTATAGTATATTATATTGCATGGTAATTATTTGGCAATTTTCTAATTGCCATTAATTATTTGATCAACGTTTTTTAGAAATAAGACAGAAAGAGTTTACTTCTACCGTAGTTTGTTATATATAAAAATGAAACCCAATTGAATATAAATAAACAAATAATTCAAAATGAATGAATGAATGAATGAATGAATGGAAATCTATTAATAACAGGGAAAAATACATATATATTGTCTTATATATTTGTAATTGATAAAATTAATTGAGTGACCATGTCCCAGATTTCTGGATTTTATTCTTAAGTGTTGTTACTAAAGTTTACTTTACTTTAATTTTATTTTTATTTATTTATTTTTCCCTAAATGAGGTTGGGCATGGTTACACATTTATAACTATTATAACTACTACTTGATAATGTTAAATATTATTTAATTACTATTTCATTATTTAAATATTAATATAACTACAAAAAACATTGATTATAGAGCCTATCATTCAACATAAGAAAAAGAGAGATAAAAAATTTAAAGCTGCAAAAAAGGGTCTTTGATTTTCACATTTTCCAGACAGTACCTTTGAGGTTCTGTGAAATACTCTTTGGTAAAAAAATGTATTAATAATATAACTGTAACGGGAACAACGAGACGTGAGGCATGCGGATCCATCTGCAGGCTTTTATTATGAAACATGGTCAAAACACAGGCAGGGTCGAACAAATGGCAAACAGGTATATAGAGGGCTAGACGAGAGAGGTACTCCGAAACGTGAGCAATAATCCAGGCAAGGCGCGAACAATATCCAAAGGGCAAGGCAGAGAGATAGTCCAGGTACACAGATATAATCCAAACAGGGGCAAACAGAGTCCGAACGGTGAGACAGGGGTAAATACAGGGAACACAGACTAGAAAACAAGAAACAGGTTCCGTATCGCAGCTAACACTAGGGGAGTGGAAAACAGAGGACAATACTGGAACTGAACAGAAACACGGAATGGCACAGTAAGGCAGGTAGCGCTTGAGGAGTGCTATACACAGATCAATACTCGGCAGTGTAACTGAGAAAGTCCATGGCTTAAGTAGAGTATGTGATTGTGTAATGAGTCTCAGGTGTGAGCGTGTGATTAGGGAGATGGCTGCTTGTACTTAGTGCAAAGAATGATGGGAATTGTAGTCCGTGGGTGATATGCAACAGTAGTGTAGTGCAAGAGTCAGTTTAATGGAATAGCGACCTCCGGTGGCCAGCGGACAGAAATCCATGAACCAGATTCATGACATTAACAAAGTAAACTGACCACACAATTAACTTTACCTCATTTATATATTAACATAACTACATATTAATATATTTATGAATTTACTGCAAAATAGGCCTACATAAATATGCAGTCCCATAATGCACTGCACTGCAAGTGAAAAAGTGATTGTAGATAATTCATTCAACATCAAAAAGATAAATATTTAAATCTCATTTAAAATGGACTGTTTTAACATTTGTGTATTTTATGCTCTATGATTGTGTAACCAAGTGTTTTCTAAAGTTCATCTGAACTCAAACGACAAATAAAACAAGAAAGCGCAGACAAAACACTCAATCTCACATGAACACACTTTCTACGACAAGCGTTTTGTTCAGTCCGTAGGCGTCAGGAGATCAGAGAGAAATATCACAGGTAGTTGTTTAATCTGTCAACCAGCAGAAATAGTTGTTATGTGTTGCAAACACTGTTAAATCATCTGAACCGCCGTCAGCGATCGAGCCCGAGGCAGAGAGACGACAACAAACCGCACACAGATCGTCCTGACTGACCGCTCTGACGCTGAAATACAGCTGGACCATAAAACACATCATACTGAGATCGTGATAGAAAGTTCACTCAATATGGATGAATCTAACAGCAGAAATAAAGGCGACAGCAGCAGTCAGTGTATGTCTCTGTCAGTCTGTGAGTTTTGCGTGTCTCTGTGAGATTCTCATGGTGTTTTTTGAGCCTCTGCGTCTGAATATGTGAGAATATGAACATATGAACTTCATCTCCAGAGCTGCTCTTAGAGTCACATCACCAGCTTTACACTGTTTACTTTGAGAAAAACTACTATCAAATACACACTGAAACCGAAAGTAAAATTGAAAGACCTTCCCGACAACCCAGGTGAAAAACAAGTACACTTCCATAATGTACTTAAAGTGCTCTATTTTCGCACACTAATTTTGTACTTAATATACTAAAAATGATTCTTTAGTACTTCTTAAGATAAACTTAAAATCATCTAAGTGTACTCAACTGTGCTATTTTGAGACACCATGAATATGAACTAAAATGCATTTTTAACATACTATCTCTGCATTTAAAAAATGTATTATTTACCACTTGTAGCACACCTGAACCCATCTTTCATACACTAGTACACTCAAGTGTACTACAAGTGGTAACTAAATTTTTTATTTATTTATTTATTTTTTTAAATGCAGAGATAGTACTACTTGGAGTGTAAACTAAAAAAGCCAATGCACATTGGCATGCGATAATTGCATCCAGCTGCTGCTCGTCACAGCACGAGCATAAGTAGGCAGCAGGTGCAACGCATACTCAGCTTTTCGCTTCGGAGCCGAGCGGTTCTATCGATCTGATCTGCCTTTCGTCTGAGAGTGATTTCTGACGAGTCAACGAGTGCTCTGGGAAGAGGCTTTTTCGACTGGTGTTGGTGTGACGGCGCTGCAGCAGTGGTTCCCCTGTGCGCTTCAGCACTAAAAGAGCTAATTTCCCTAAAAGAGCATACACGGGTGGGTCTTTGTAAAGACGACGGTGCATCTTTCTAAAGATGCTGTTTCACCCGTGTGTTTTTGAATGCGGTCGTTTCCTGGCGCCGGATGACGGTCACGATCGCTGCATCACATGTTTGGGCATTGACCACGCTGAGGCAGCATTCGTGGATGAGTCATGCCGTCACTGTAGCGGCATGACCATCGCGGCGTTGAGGCTGAGTAAACGCGACGTTGAGGCTGATGTAAAAAAAAAACATTTTTGCATCAAAAATGGTGGAGTCCCCCTACCTATGACCCAATCTAGTCACTCTTCTGGTCTGCAGAAGAGAGCTACTTCGGTGAATAGTCAGGTTAGCCTCGAGTGGAGAGACCCACCGTGTCCTGAACCGTCGAGGTTAGATGATTGGTATCTCGGGGTGGCCCGGGCTGGTTCTCAGCCCCCCGCCCTGGTGCCTTTCTTCCTGGAAGTGCATGAAGAGGTAACCAGGTCGTAGAAGGCATCTTTTTCTGCCCGAAATCGGTCAGGTGCCTCCTCCTCCCTCACTACTCTCGATGGTAGGGCAGCCAGGGGTTATGATGCAGTCCCCCCGGTGGAGTGCACGGTTGCAATGCAATTGTGTCAGAGGAGCACTTCCACCTAAAGGGGTAACCCTCATCTCCCATCCAGGGCCTGTAAGTTCTCATCCGTGCTTACGGCCAAGGCTTACGGTGCCACGAAAGTCACTGCGCACTCCCTCGGTCAGAAGATGGCCACGTTGGTGGTCCAGGAACGCCACCTCTGGCTGACCTGGCGGATATGCGGGAGACCGACAAATATCGTTTTCTCGATTCCCCTATCTCCCAGGCCAGCTTTTTTGGGCGATGCAGTCGAGAGCTTTGCCCAACATTTCTCGGCTGCCCAGAAGCAAACGGAAGCAATTAAACATATCCTGCCCCGGCGGCCTGCTGCTGCCTTCACCCCGCCACCAGCCGCGGCTGCTTCACCTGCTCATCGCCGAGGGCGCCCTCCTGCAGCTTTATCCACCCCTGCTCAGCCTCAGCAGCAGCGTCCACCGAGGCCACAGTGGGAAGCTGGCCGCAGGGGTGCGGCGCCGCCAGTCCAGGCCCCTGCCAAACCAGGCGGCAAGCGGAAGTGCAAGCGGCCCTGAGATGGGCAACCCAGAGGTGGAAGGGACAGCTCTTCAGGTGATGGTAACCACACCACGCCTTCACCCGGAGGAGGGCCGGGTGGAGAACCTTTTGTTTCCTTTTCTTTTTGATCCTCCGCTGGCCACCCAAACCATCAAAAAAAGAGCAGTTTCTACCATCTCTACCATCTCTGGGTCCCAAGAGGGCGCGAATGACATTGGGCCACGCTATGCCTGGCCAGTCTCATCCCCCTCTTCTATCGCCAATGGGCAGCAGGGCCCGGTTCAAGGAGGCTATACCTTCTCCTGTGTCCCCTGCCCAACCGTGGAGCCAGGTAGGTGTTGCACCGTACACCCAGACCCCACTTCGGGACGCGATGCTTTCCGAGTCGTGTCCCTGTCCTCCGCCACGCTGCCCTACCGTGGGTACGTCTGTGGTCCCTCATTCGGACTGTCAGACTCGGCTATGCGATTCAGTTCACCCAAAGTCCCCCGAAGTTCAGGGGCGTCCAGTTCACCTCTGTGCTGACCAGCGATGCTCCTGTCTTACGGGCAGAAATCACAGTCCTGCTGGCGAAGGACGCGATAGAGCCGGTCCCTCCAGCCGATATGAGGTCAGGGTTTTACAGCCCGTACTTCATTGCACCCAAGAAAGGCGGTGGGTTACGACCAATCTTGGACCTGCAAGTTTTGAACAGGTCACAAGCTGTTGCTCAAAATGTTGATGCAGAAATGCATTTTCAAATGCATCCGTCCACAAGATTGGTTTGCAGCGATTGACCTGAAGGACGCGCACTTTCATGTCTCGATTCTCCCTCGGCACAGGCCATTTCTCCGCTTCGCGTTCGAGGGCTGGACATTTCAGTACAAAGTCCTTCCCTTCGGGCTGTCCCTGTCGCCCCTTGTCTTTACGAAGGTTACGGAGGTCCCTTGTTCCCATGAGAGAACACGACGTTTGCATTCTCAACTACCTGGACGACTGGCTCATTCTGGCTAAGTCACGGGATCAGTTGTGCGAGCACAGGGACATGGTGCTCAGTCACCTCACCCAGTTGGGACTTCGGGTCAACTGGGAAAAGAGCAAACTCTCTCCAGTACAGAGGATCTCTTTTCTTGGTATGGAGTTGGACTCAGTCAACCTGACAGCACGCCTCACAGAAGAACGTGTTCGGTCAATGCTGAACTGCTTGAATTTTTTCAAGCGCAGGACAGCGGCCCCACTGAAACAATTTCAGAGGCTTCTGGGGCATATGGCATCTGCAGCCGCAGTAACGCCGCTCGGACTGCTTCATATGAGGCCGCTTCAGCACTGGCTTCACGGTCGAGTCCCGAGATGGGCATGGCAACGCGGCAGGCACTGAGTGACGATCACTCCAGCCTGTCGCCAAGCTTTCAGCCCGTGGTCGGACCCTGCATTTCTACGGGCAGGAGTTCCCCTAGTACAGGTGTCCAGGCATGCTGTTGTGTTCACAGATTCCTCCACCACAGGCTGGGGTACCACGTACAACGGGCATGTAGCTTCGGGGCTGTGGATGGGCCCCCATCTGCATTGGCATGTCAACTGCCTCGACGCAAGTATGCGTTTCCCCTAGTGAGCCTGCTTGCAAAGACACTGTGCAAAGTCAGGGAGGATGAGGAGCAGGTCCTACTAGTTGCACCTTACTGGCCTAACCGGACCTGGTTCCCGGAACTGGTGGTCCTCATGACAGCCCCTCCCTGGCGCATTCCTCTGAAGAAAAATCTGCTTTCTCAGAGATGGGGCACCTTCTGGCACCCGCGTCCAGATCTGTGGAACCTCCACATGTGGTCCCTAGACGGGACGCGGAGGTCCTAGGTGATCTACCCCAAGCGGTGGTAGACACCATCACTTCGGCAAGAGCACCCTCTACGAGGCGTGTCTATACCTTGAAATGGAACCTGTTCGTTGAATGGTGCTCTTCTCACCCGGAAGACCCCCGGAGATGCCCGATCAGAGCTGTGCTTTCCTTCCTCCAGGAGGGGTTGGAGCAAAGGCTGTCTCCCTCCACCCTAAAAGTGTATGTTGCCGCAATTGCCACACATCATGATCCTGTAGACGGTGAGTCTTTGGGGAAGCATGATCTGATCATCAGGTTCCTGAGGGGCACAAGGAGACTAAATCCTCCTTGCCCGAACCCTGTACCCTCTTGGGATCACCCTCTGGTGCTTACGGCATTGCAGAGGGCCCCCTTTGAGCCGTTGCAGTCTGTAGAGCTGAGAATTCTGTCAATAAAGACAGTGCTCTTAATTGCACTGGCTTCCATCAAGTGGGTATGGGACCTGCATGCATTTTTCGGTCAACAAATCGTGCCTGGAATTCGGGCCGGTCGACTCTCACGTTATCCTGAGACCCCTGCCCGGATATGTGCCCAAGGTTCCCACCATGCCTTTCAGGGATCAGGTGGTGAACCTGCAGGCGCTGCCCTTGGAGGAGGCAGACCCAGCCCTAGTTTTGCTCTGTCCGGTTCGTGCTTTGCGCATATATGTGGACCGTACACAGAGCTTTAGGAGCTCAGAGCAGCTCTTGGTCTGTTATGGAGGCCAGCAGAAGGGAAAGGCTGTCTCCAAGCAGAGGTTGGCCCACTGGATAGTGGAGGCCATAGTCTTGGCGTATTAAACCCAAGGCGTGCCCTGCCCCCTCAGGTTGAGAGCACACTCAACAAGGATTGTTTCTTCCTCCTGGGCGCTGGCGCAAGGTGCCTCGCTGACAGATATATGTAGAGCTGCGGGCTGGGCGACACCCAAAACGTTTGCTAGATTTTATAGCCTTCGTGTAGAGCCAGTGTCCTCTCGTGTACTCACCTCAAGTAGCCAGTAAGGCCAGAGGAACTGCTTGGTGTCTCGCTTGCTGCACCAGTCCCCTCTACAGACCGGATATATGCGCTTTTTCTGCTCTTCAGCTCAGTTCCCCATTTTGTCTTTACAATTTACAATTTTGTCTGCACAAAATTGTATGTGTTGTATGTATTGTATTGTTTTTGATTGAACTTGGTAATTTTGTAACAACATCCTGCCCAGGGACTGCAGATGCAAATTAGCTTTATAGCTAACTCTGGCACAACAGTTTTGTTGTGCATTGTCCCTGTATAAAAATAAATAAAGAATAAAAAATAATATGGCGAACCCTCTGGAGTTCCTCCGTCACCCTCGGCAGCCAGACATGGCGGAGCGTCCGGCACCAGGCCTAACACTCGTAAAGTGGCCTGTTGGTTAACCCCTGGGCTAGGCTAGGTGCCATATGTTGTGATCCCCACGGTGATCCCATCTGTGTATTCTTCCATGGTATGGTTCCCCTTTCAGTGAGCCCGTGTCTTTCCCTTGGCAGATTCCACTATGCCGTCCTTTCCGGTGTTGACTCCCTCCTAACTGGGCCGGAGCAACCTCAGAGACATTACATATGTTATACTGCCCTTAATGCCCAGTCCATACGTGTAATCTACACATGATACCTCCCTGCGGGTAGGATTTGGATTCCGCAGCGTCCCTGGAAAGGGTACGCTTTCCCAATGTTATCCAATAAATCTTACTGTATGGGTCAAGTAGAACAACAGTAACAACAGTAACAACAGTAACAGGGTTTACACTCTCTCCATGTAAGCCCTGTCCTATCTTCCACCCCAGTTCCTGCAGGGGGACCAGGTGGCTTATGAGGGGTGCTTATCGCATGCCAATGTGCATTGGCTCATTTAGTTTACACTCGAAGTAGATTGGTCTCTCGAAGCGAGATCCCATTCGTCAGTCACCGACGTGACGTCTCCGATCCCTTCTTCAGGGAACGAGGTAGCGGTCTGCGCAGGACTATTTTTTTAGTCCCGCTCCCGCGAGTTTATATCCCGCACCCACCCGCTCCCTCTATATATTCACTCTTTGTTCACCCGCTGTCCGCTTAGAATAAATTTCTTCCCGACCCGACCGTTCCAGCTAAACTTAGATTCCGTTTCCAGAATCTCACATTTAAATTTCCGCTAGTCTACTGAAAGAAAAAGATAGGCTAACAAATAAAAGTATAGTCTGCACAAAATTGTATTTGTTATTTTATTCGTCTTGTCAAGACTATTGAATTTATTGACAGCAAAATTTGAATTTATTGACAGCAAAATGTTAAACGAACTTTGTTTCTAAGACACAAAATTCGTTTAACATTTTGCTGCCAACACAATTGGGAAAAAAGTGTCACAGAGAAAACAAAAATGTACAAGAAAAATTGTATTTCTTATTTTTATTCGTCTTGTCAGGATACAATTCGTTTAACATTTACAACACAATAGGAAAAAGTGTTGCAGAGAAAAAAAACTGTAGGTTGAACAAAATAGTCTATTAGCTATTTTTATTCGTCTTGTCAAAATGCTAAATTCGTCTAACATTTTGCTGTTAACACAGTAGGAAATGTGCAGAGAAAAATAAATAAATACGACACCTGTCATTTAAAATGATAGGCTAAGCAAAATATTAACAAAACCCAGTTGAACGTCCTTCAAGGACAGCACATCAACACTTTGCTCCATCCTTATTCTGCTCTGTCACTCATCGAACCTGCCTGTTCTGTCTGAGGGCCGTATATTTACCACCGGTACAGCCTGCTCTGAGCATCGCCACGCACATGCTGCGCACAGACCTCGCAAATAAAATGCGTGACGCAGAAAGCACTGGTTCATGCGTGCAGCGCGTGCATATAACAGTCTGAGTGCAGGCTGTACCGGTGGTCAATAAGAATAAAGCGCAGATATGCTGTTTTGAAAGGAAGTGGGGAACGGGATATTGTTAGACCGCCCGCTCCCGTTCAAATTACACCAGAGTTACCGACCGCTACCGCGTTTTATTTGGGAATTTAATCCCGCGGCGGAATGCAGACCTCTAGAAGGAGGGTTACATATGTAACCGAGTCGTTTGTCACTGTAAAGGTTTTTTTATTTATTTATTTTTTTACAGTGTACAGAAACCAAATCTTCTCTTCTTTCTGCATACTGTACTACAGTATTGCAGTATTTTAACTTTATCTTTAAAAAAAATCTGAACAAAAATGGCATATTCAGATACACTGTAAGAAAAAAACAAATCGTAGGAAAACAGATTACCAGCACATTTCCATTAAGTTTACAGAAGTTTCCTCTAACCCTTAAACGCAATGCAATGCATAATTCAAAACACCTGTGAGAAATCAATGCTAAAAAAATCCTCCATATTGATACAATACATTGGCTGGTATTTTTATGGACTAAGTTCATCTTAGTATAAAAACTTGTAACAGCCACAGGATACCAGAATACTTGTGCATTTCAATGTGACAGTGTGGTTTATAAATATTTGATTATTTCAGCTCTGCTGTGTGTCAGTCAAAGCATGTGTGTTCTTCAGTTGGCCAAACACTTCAAAAGGTGTCAGAAAGTGTCTCTCTTTCCTCCAGAGTCCCAAAGCCCTGCACTTATTCACGTTTGTACCGCTGAGAAGTGCTGATACTGGTCACAGGAATGAAACGGGAGAAAACTCAATGTACCTGTATATCATTTCAAGAGTGTTGAATCAGACTCAACATCTGCAGCTGCTGGATTTCTGCTGTTATGACCCTAGAAAAGGTCAAAGTTTGGATGGTTTAGCATGTTGTTGGCAGCCTTTTTATCCTCTAGGCTTCCAGAACTTTTTATTTGTATTCTAAGTACATTTGTATGTTGCAGTTGGGAACGAGTGGGCCATAACAATCAGATACAACACATAAAACAGATGCAAATCAAGCAGTTTCCCCCGGTAAGTGAGAAACAGAAGAACTCTTCGGCATGAATCATTGTGATTGGACGTATTTGCACAACACTAGTTTTGGTTTCAGACATAAAGCATCTAAATGATCAACATGACCGAAACTTTGCTGTTAAAGCTGTCACACACAATCTACTCCATGCCTTCTGTCTCTGATTGATAGTTTAGAATTTTTTTGTCAAGTAAAAGTTCTTTTAGTATAATTGAACAAACGTCCTCCTTCAGCTGGTGCTCCACGTGTCTTTTAGCGGTCAAATCTTTACTGATTTTTATCAAGTAAAGTAAGAATAACTGTAGTAACATTTCCAGATGAACACTTATTGGACTGAAGCAGCTCGGCTTTACTTGATTCTCCATCAATCATTTTTTAGTAAAATCAGTGAGTCTCAATTCTGATCATCAGGATCTTTTGAGGAACGTTTGTTTCTAGAAGCTTTACTTTCACCAGGGTCGAGGCCAGAAATGTTTAAGTGGGTGGGCCTAAATAAAACCAGGTGGGCAAAGTGTAGCATATAAAAACTGCATATCAAATTGCCAACAGAAAATACAGAATGGTTCAATACACAATACTTATAAATGTGCGATTTGTGAACAAACCGTTTTGATTTTTTTTTTCCTTCAAAATATGTCACAAATCACAGTGAAGCTATAACATTAAATATATAGATTATTTTTGGCAACAGTTACAGAAACATTTTTACATATTCTGAATGGACCGTGAAATTTGACATATTTATGATAATATTTGGTTACAATGACACTATAGTTTTTATTTCTGCCAGGAATGCAAAATCAATCGGGAGTAAAGATATTTTGAATAGAGTAATGAGACACAAACCTACAATCACGTTTGCTTCCATTTATTTTTGACAAGTGCTTCGCTATACAACATACAAACTTTTATTCCAAAAGTGTGCACATTATGTATTCACACGTTTACCTCGTATTTCTTTAAATAGAATAGAACCATCATTTCTCACAGAAAGATGATTCTCTGCCGATCCATCAGTCAATATTGCATGATCATAATTCCCATTAATTAACATTAATTTTAATTTCAACATTTACTAATACATTACTAAATTTAAAAGTAGTAGGCAGTTAACATTCGTACCTGAGCTAACAAAAATAACACTGAACAGCTGTATTTTATTAGGCTAACTGTAACAGGGCGAACGAGACGAGAGACATGCGGCTCCATATGCAAGCTTTTATTAATAGACATGGTCAAAACACAGGCAGGGTCGAACAAATGGCAAACAGGTATCTTGAGGGCAAGACAGATGAGTTCAAGTAAACAGGCGTGGTCTTCGATCGGCGAACAATATCCAGAGGGCTTGACAAGAGGGGTAATCCATGTACATGAGCAATGGTCCAGGCAGGGGCAAACAGAGTCCAAACAACGAGATGAGAGAGATATATATCCAAAGCAGGCTATAAACTTCAGGGCAGGCAGAGAACAGACAAGAAACGAGATACACAGGCTAGGATCAGAACACGAATGACTCAGGTAATAACCAGGATGAACTAGACTAAGACTAAGGAAACACGGAATGGCTCCGTATTGCAGCTATCACTAGGAGAGCGATAAACGCAGAACAATACTCGGCGATTAGAAGGAGGAAATCCAAAGCTTATGTAGGGTGTGAGATTGTGTGATGGGTGTGAGCGTGTGATTAGTGAAATAGCTGCTGGGAAATGTAGTCCGGAGTGACATGTAACAGTCTGTGTAGTGTGAGAGTCAATGTAACAGAAGAGTGACCTCTGGTGGCAAGCAGATGTAAGTCCATGGACTAGATTCATGACACTAACTAACGTTAACAAAGATTAATTAATGCTGTAACAAATGTTGGTCATTGTTAATGCATTCACTAACGTTGACAAAAGTAAGTTTATTGTAAAGCATTACCTGGGACCTTAGTCTGGGACAACGAGCCTTCGCAGGTGATCTCATAATCTAAGACATATTATTGGAGATATAGTAACGACTGATATTTAGATCATCTTATGTCAGTATCTGCTGTACTGTTATAAAGATCTCATTGATTTACATTACGAGCATTAGAATTTCATCACTTTTTTGGCAATAGAAATATCAGCATCTGCACCAAATTGCATATTTTTGCATATTTTTTCCTCCATATTCTCACTATATCAGACTATATTAGCCTGATAGATCAAATATGATACACAAGAAAAAAACAATATGCAAACTTACAAATATTTAAATATATATATATAGAGAGAGAGAGAGAGAGAGAGAGAGAGAGAGAGAGAAAGAGAGGCTTAAACTGTTCCATTTTTTAGAAAATTCTTTTTTCTGACTATTATTTCATATGTCAGGCTTTACAGGGTTAATATTGCATAAAGGAGTGAAACCTCCTCTGAAGAATGAAACACAGCAACTGTCTCTATTGATTTAGTTCTCTGTGGTTTCTCCTGAAGCCCCTCATGAAAAATGCATTGACTAACCAAGACGCCAACATTGAGCTCGGCCTGAACTGCTTTCAGGTATTTTCAGGTAACATTGATCTGCTTGTTATGCATGAGCATGAATGTACAAAAGAGTTCAAATCATCGACAAAGTAATGGGACCTTCAAAATATTACAAAAATGACTAACATTACCATCATCATTTGCACGCTTTATATCATATATGTTCCCCTCAGGGTTTTCATATGCAATGGCAGTGGATGAGAAGGAATAAAATCTAGTAATGTCTTCCCATAGCTGGAAACATGCTGGAGTTTTAAAGGCAGTAACTTACTCACAGTATACACTGAAAATGAACCTGAAAGTTTGCAAGAGTGCAGCAAAATCTCAAAAAGCATCATCGCAGCAATGATGACAGTGTTTAAAATCTCTCAGGCAAAGCATTAGGTTTCTTTCGACCTCTTGCTAAAAGGGTCACTGAAATCTGCCCTTCACGGACGTCTGCAGTGATTGTAGGAAATACAGCGGCTCATCAAATAGACCGGCGCCCTGCTTCAGTATGAAACACGTTAAAATAATATTTGATATCGGTGGGAATTGTGTGTCATCTTTCATTTCAGCCCACTGAAAATATATCCATAGAGGAAATTAAAAGATTTAGCATGTGATCTTTGGCTGGAGGGTGTGCGAGAGTGTAAGTGCGTCTTCAAAGGGACTGTCAGCTTCGGTAATGGTGGGAAATAATGGACATAATGCAGACATACTTCATCTTCAAAGAGTCAGGCTCTTTTTCCTCTGGATGACTCCTGGATGGAGTGAAAATGGCTGAAAGGTGTTGTCACTCCAGTCCATAGGTTAACATCTTGTGAAGCCGAAAGCTGTGAGTTTGTAAGGAACAAATCCATAATTAAGATGTTTTTAACTAAAATATGAGTCATACTCCATAATAATGCTTCCTCCAGTGAAAAAGTGGTCTGGTCTGAATCAGGAGAGAAATCTGCACAGATCAAGCACCGTTTACAAGCCAAAACATTCCAAAACAGCTCTAAACAAATATGTGGCTGGATTTTAATGTGAGAGACAACTGGAGATAGGCTTTTTCACTGGAGAAAGTGTTATTATGGATTATAGACTTTTAATTTTAGTTAAATTTTACTTAAAAATGTCAATGATGGATTTTTTTCTTATAAACACGCAGCTTTTGGCTTCTCAAGACATTAACTGATAGACTGGAGTGGTGTGGATTACTTGTGGATTATTGTGATGTTTTTCTCAGCTGTTTGGACTCTCATTCTGACGGCACCCATTCATTGCAGAGGATCCATTGGTGAGCAAGTGATGCAACGCTACATTTCTCCAAATCTGATGAAGAAACAAACTCATCTACATCTTGGATCGCCTGAAGGTGTGCACAAATTAGAAAATTCCCATTCTTCCTTCAAAGGTACCTGATGGAACAATCCATGCCAATAAAGAACCTTTATTTTTAAGTGTCTAAACCACATACTGCATGAAACTACATAGAGTTTGAACCATACCACAAGTGTCTGATCACAGACTGTTCTTCATTACCCATCCCATAAAGCTCCACAAAGAGCCATTGTTTCCTGAAAAAGGCTTTTTCTGGTGGTGATGCTTCTAACTAGATCCATTTATCATCCAAACAACCCTTGAACTTGTTTCTACAACATTTGCAAGGCAGTATTATATTGATGTCCCTCAGACTTTGTGGTTCTTGGGGTTTTGTTCTGAAATTCTAACACTACAGGTCTGTTCCAGTTCACATACTTCTGCTCAATTATACGCCATGTGTTTTTTCCTCTACTGAAAAACCTGTTTCCATGTAGTAAAAGCATTCAAAGTTTCCTTTGAAAATGCTAGGAAAGTGAGCACAAAGCGCATCAAGTCTTTATCATATTCATTTTCTTTGCAAGCACTGATGTTTGCTTTGGCAAATGCAAATCTAGACTGTAACCCTGAAAATTCAGACTGGATAAGCCTACGTGACCCAAGGATGTGCGGATTTCACATATGCAAAAAGTCTGAAATCTATATTAATAACTATAAACTGATGAATGGCCTGCATTGAAAGTTATGTTTGGGCAATTACATGAAAACGTTGAAGCAGAAGTGGCATTGTGCCAAACATCCACTGGCCATGAAGGAGGGTGAAGCAGGTCAATTAGGTGGTTTGAGCCTCAGAAGAGCACTGATGCATTGCTGTGGGTGTCTCTGCAGACAGGAGAATCACTCTTCATGGCCTCTTTAGAAGAACACCAAAGACTCTCTCAAGTGAACGCTTGTCACTGAGGGTCAAGACAGCAGAAACTTTTGTGTCCTCAGATGACTATTTCCGCACCAGCTTCTGCATTCTCACTTGAGGAAAGGCTTGTGCTCAAACAAAAATCTCAGATCTCTCTTTGTAAGAAGTACAGATCCAAAATCAATTCTAGACAAGTCTCTCTGCTGGTTCAGCTCAACACACCAGCATCCACAAGAGTCTACAATGCACGACTAACATGAGCGACGAGTGTCAATCTGTGTTCTACGTATGTGAAGTGAAAAAAGCTACCTGAGCTGCTCAAAGTGTTTGTTCTAACAGCCGCAATCACAACAAACAGCGATCAGCAAGACATTTTACATGTTAGACCTGCCTATGATGAAATCTCATTTGACAATCCAAAATCCCACTCCATGTATTTTAAGATTAGCAGATTTTTACAATGAAATACAGGAACATTGAGACTGTAAAATGTTTACTTGTTAATATATATGCACAGTGAAAAAAAAAAAAATGAAATGGTTTGCTTTGCATCACATTTTTGTAATTTTACAGTAAAAAAAAAAAAAAAAAGTAAAAAAATGTAAAATTTAAGATTTTTACAAGTAAAAGCTGCAAATTATTGTATATTTTTGGTTAAAACAGCAATGTGACACATGATACTTGCTTCTATTTTATTTAAATACTTTTGTTTTTTATTTTTGTTATCAGTAATGTACACGTGGGTGTTACAGTATGTGTTACATTTTATGTTATTTAGTTAATGTTTATTGCATTATTTAGTGTCATTTCCCTGATGGTTTTTCATTTTTGTGTGTCTATATACATTTATGTATATACATTTATCAAAAGGCCACTTAAAAAAAAGATAAAAAGCAGATATTTACATTAAGATTATATCACTTAATTAATAAATAATAAGAAGTTTAAAACATACAGACACCTATATGTATGTGTGTGCATGTATGTATATAAATATACTGGATACTATGTTACATTTACTCATAGACTATGAATTGTAAAGACTGGTCAAAGTTACTCATGATACCATTTTTACCTCAAACTAAATAAAATTAATAGTAATATAATCTAATTATCTAATTATTGCATTATATTGAATGGATATAATGCTATAGATGAATAAATCATTGTGTAAAATTGCCACCACATTAGGTTTTTCTCAGATTCTGTGAGAGATTCAGCTGACCTGAAAACCAGTAGCTAATGATTATATAAAATGGATCCACCACACAATCATGAATGCTTGCTTTAATCAAAGACATTGTCAGTGATTGTGCATTCAGGTTGTGCTTCGCTACAGTTCAGGAGAAGATTGATCAAAACAATAGCAGCTTAGATTGCACCCACACAATTAATCACACACAAACACACCAATAATAACTGGATCACAGTCACTGCAGAAACAAAGGCAGCTGGAAAACAGCGCAGCGGGAAACTTTAAAACACCGGAGAGCTGAAGGTTTCAATCATACGGTAGCGAGGGCAAAAATCCAATCAGGGATTGAGTGACAAGCAGAGCTCAGTCGCCGCTGGTGGACTCAGAGAGAGCAAATAGAGTGAGAGCAGCTATTTCTCAGCTCAGATCACTAGCTGGCGGACACTACAAGACCTGAGTGTCTGTGAGAGAGAGAGAAAACAAACCTGAAGAGGAAAAAGAGTGTGTGATATGAGAGAAAATCACATTGTGTGAAGTGGGAGGAGGGCGAGAGGAAATGCCACTATGCTCCATTAAATATAAAGTGCTAAAAACAGACTAATAGTTGAGCTGCTGTTTGAAAAGACAAAGAAAAACAGTGTTCAGAAAATACACCATTAAAGCCATGGAATAATCAGAGGTAAATTAGTGCTCTGATGTTCTGCTGTTTATGCCCTTATAAGGCAGAACAAACTCAATGACCAACTTGACTCGCCATGAATATGTATTTTACAGGGTGATTATGATACAAGTTAACAAGCAATAAGCCATGCGAAGCTGTGTTACTATGGTAAAAGAGTCTCATTAAAAACTGCATGGATCTTGTGCTCTTATAAAATTGTGGCAACTGCAATGATGAAATACACCAATGTTCAAGAAATATTTGCATTTATTATTATTCAATGTCAGTGCCAATGTCAATGTCAGTTTTATTTATGTAGCACCAATAATCACAACCAGAATTGACCAAACGCTCTCAATAATTATATGCCTAATGAAAAAAAAAAAAAAAATAGGTTTCAAAAAATAGATTTAGAAATCAATGATAATAATTTATAGCTGACAATCAACCTGGCAAATGGGATGGCATTGTCCAAATTATTTACTTTTTTTTTTTTTTTAAACCAAATGCCACACAAAGACAAATTAATTATTTAAATTAATTAATTAATTGCTAATTAAATCAATCCATTAATTTATAATGAACTTTAATTAAATCAAAATAAATACATAAATAAATAATAATGAATTATAAATTAAACTGAAATAAATAAATAATACATTTGAATAAATACTGAATTTGAATTCATTCAAATAAATAAATACATTTGAATGAAACTGTTACTGTACTAAATAAATACTGAATTTGAAATAATCAAACAAATCAATTATGAATTATAATTAATTTGAAATAAATAAATTATGATTTTGAGTAAAATCGAAATGAATTAATTAATTGAATAACATTTTAATAGACAAACCGTATTAAATTGTAATAAATAAATATTTGATAATTGAATACAACTGAAATAAACAAATCAATTATGACTTATTTAAATGAATTATAAATCAATTATAATTAAATTTAATAAACAAACAAACAAATTAATGAATTAAATATTTGCAATGGCTTGAGATTCAAAATTCAAGTCTAAACTATATGCATTTATATTGGAATGCATCCATGTCTTCACACTTGAAAAAGTACATATGCTCTTGTGTGATCAGCGCTGCTGGCAGTCTAGACAGCGTCTCAATAGTGCGTAACAGAGCAGTGAATTCAGCCAGAGGTGCTGTTGAGTTTGCATGTTACGGAGTGGAAACTGTTATCGTGCTTCTTCAGTTTATGTCTGAAGCGCCAGTTTCATGAACCACAAGTCACTTGGGCAATATTTCAAAGCTGCTGACACTCTGTGGCAAAAACGACAGAGACATTCACAACACGAGAGCCAGGAGCCCATAGCGAGAGTGAGGGAGCCAGATGAGGAAGAGTCGGAGGGAGTGATGAATACCAAGTGAGCGTTATGTGACTGCAGCATGCAATCTTACGGACCACCTGCTTCAAGGCGGCACCAGAAGGCTTATAACACTTCAGAAATACAAGACTGAACATTCAGGCAAATTGAGCGTTTCAGCAAATAGCAGACACATGCTTGCAATCTTAAATATAGATCTACATGCTCAACGTGTAGAAACTGAAAGAAGCATTACCATTGTGCCCTGCTCACTAAACTGATAAGAATATCGAACCAACAACAGTTCGGTTGCATAAAAATGACACCTGTTCGAGCGAAACCTTGTTTTTAGTGTGAGTTCAATTCATAATTAAATTACCTCTTTTTAAGTTTATGTGACCTCAGTTCTAGGCTGGGTGATATAGCCAATGAATGTTTCTATAAATATCTCAGGATATATACACTGAAAAAAATTATAAACGCAACACTTTTGTTTTTGCCCCCATTTTTCATGAGCTGAACTCAAAGATCTAAGACTTTTTCTATGTACACAAAAGGCTTATTTCTCTCATATATTGTTCACAAATCTGTCTAAATCTTTGTTAATGAGCACTCCTTTGCCGAGATACTTCATCCACCTCACAGGTGTGGCATATAAAGATGCTTATTAGACAGCATGATCATTGCACAGGTGTGACCACCATTTGCCTCACACAGTGCAACACATCTCCTTCGCATAGAGTTGATCAGGTTGTTGATTGTGGCCTGTGGAATGTTGGTCCACTCCTCTTCAATGGCTGTGTGAAGTTGCTGGATATTGGCAGGAACTGGAACACGCTGTCGTATACGCCGATCCAGAGCATCCCAAACATGCTCAATGGGTGACATGTCCGGTGAGTATGCTGGCCATACAAGAACTGGGATGTTTTCAGCTTCCAGGAATTGTGTACAGATCCTTGCAACATGGAGCCATGCATTATCATGCTGCAAATTGAGGTGATGGTCGTGGATGAATGGCACAACAATGGACCTCAGGATCTCGTCACGGCATCTCTGTGCATTCAAAATGCCATCAATAAAATACACCTGTGTTCGTTGTCCATAACATACGCCTGCCCATACCATAACCCCACCGCCACCATGGGCCACTCGATCGACAATGTTGACATCAGCAAACCGCTCACCCACACGACGCCATACACGCTGTCTGCCATCTGCCCTGTACAGTGAAAACCAGGATTCATACGTGAAGAGAACACCTCTCCAAAGTGCCAGACGCCATAGAATGTGAGCATTTGCCAACTCAAGTCGGTTACGACGACGAACTGCAGTCAGGTCGAGACCCCGATGAGGACGACGAGCATGCAGATGAGCTTCCCTGAGACAGTTTCTGACAGTTTGTGCAGAAATTCTTTGGTTATGCAAACCGATTGTTGCAGCAGCTGTCCGGGTGGCTGGTCTCAGATGATCTTGGAGGTGAAGATGCTGGATGTGGAGGTCCTGGGCTGGTGTGATTACACGTGGTCTGCGGTTGTGAGGCCGGCTGGATGTACTGCCAAATTCTCTGAAACGCCTTTGGAGACGGCTTATGGTAGAGAAATGAACATTCAATTCACAGGCAACAGCTCTGGTGGACATTCCTGCAGTCAGCATGCCAATTGCACACTCCCTCAAAACTAGCTACATCTGTGGCATTGTGCTGTGTGATAAAACTGCACATTTTAGAGTGGCCTTTTATTGTGGCCAGCCTAAGGCACACCTGTGCAATAATCATGCTGTGAGGTAGATGGAGTATCTCGATCGAAAGTGTTGCATTTATAATTTTGTTCAGTGTATTTATATTAGTGATTTTTCAGTGACTCTATGCAGTTTATATTGTCTTTGTAAGTGAGTCATTGAATCATGCATTCAACAGATTTGTTCAAAATGCAAATTCATTCAGGAATCAATCAAGTGATTGTCTTTATGAGTCAGTCACTGAATCATTCACTTGATTGATTCATTCAAAAGCACAGATTCATTCAGAAATGAATCAAGTTACTGCCTTTATTGTGAGTCATTGAATCAGTCACTCGACTGATTTGTTCAACAAAACAGATAAAGAATTAAATGTCTGTCTTTATGGGTGAGTCATTGAATCATTCATTCAAAAGATTCATTCAAAACGCTGATTCATTCAAGAACAAATCAAGTGACTGTCTTTATGAGTCAGTCATTGAATTATTTACTCGATCAATTTGTTCAACAACACAGATTCATTTTGGAAAGAATTAAATGATTGTCTTTATTAAGTGAGTCACTGAATCATTTATTCATAAGATTTGTTCAAAAGTGACTGCCTTTATGAGTCAGTCATTGAATTACTTGATCAATTCGTTCAACAACAGAATAATTCTGGAAAGAACTAAATGACTGTTTTTATGAGTTAGTCTTTGAATCATTCATTCAACAGATCCATTCGAAGCACTGAATCAAGCAATTGCATTTATAAGTTAGTCATTAAATCATTCACTCTACTGATTCATTCCAGAAAGAACTAAATAACTGTCTTTATGAATGAGTCACTGAATCGTTCGTTCAACAGATTTGTTAAAAACGTTGATTCTAGGAGTGCATGATAAATATCGGGCGATAATTAATGTGCATCTTGTCAGTAAAGCCGGTTCTCTAATCAGCGGTAAATTCCAACACGTGTGTGATTTCACATTGAGCAGCATTTACTACACAGAGCCGCTGTTCACTGACAAGCTGCGCAAAACCACGCTGATAATGAACATGGATTTGCGCAGCTTGTCAGTTAACAACGGCTCTGTGTAGTAAATGCTGCTCAATGTGAAATCACGCACGTGTTGGAATTTACCGCTGATTAGAGAACTGGCTTTACTGACAAGATGCGCATTAATTATCGCCCGATATTTATCGTGCACCCCTAGTTGAATCCATCAGAAATTAATCAAGCAGTTGCCTTTATGAGTTAGTCACTGAATCATTCACTTAATCAGTTCATTCAACAACACAGATTCATTCCGGAAAGAACTTAATGACTGTCTTTATGAATGAGTCATTGATTCATTCATTCAACAGATTTGTTAAAAATTCTGATTCTATCAAGAACAAATCAAGTGATTGCTTTTATGAGTCAGTCACTGAATTAGTTTGTTTGATGACACAGATTCATTGCTGAAAGAACTAAATAACTGTCTTTTTGAGTGAGCCATTGAATCATTTATTCAATAAATTGAATTTGTTGAAATTGTTAATAAAACAAAGATTATTGGAGTACATTATTTCAGTATTTCAGTCAATCTTCTTCCAAATATCATGTTTAATTCAATGTGTTACTTGCCCTTTCTATATAATTATTGTTTTAATTTACTAGCAATTTCTGAGTGAAAATTGTTTCAAAGTAAATCCTAAACCATTTTTGGTTTTCATTGAAAGATTGTGTGGCAGGATTTAGGAAACTTTATAACCAAACAAGTTAAAATTATTCTAATAGTGATTCATTTCATTTTGCCAATAAAATAATCACAAATAATGCTGAATGAATGTACAGTAATGCTGTACACAGGACCAGTTCAAGACAACTCATATTTTCATCACTTATCTGTGCATGCAAATCACCTCCACCCTCTCAAATCCTTAATTTATTTATCTTTGATTATCAATATCTCTTGGTGGTTTAAACATTCAGCCTGATCTAATGCATGACCTACAAACCACAACAATGTTCATTATCTCACCGAACAGCAAAACAATTATGTGTAAATTAGTGAAAGTGGATAAAACCCCTAAACTTTAACGACACTCCAAGGTGCCACAGGAGGAGATTTAGCCTGTGCTTATTAGTGACCATGTGTCTAATTAAAGACCCACCTAAGATGCTGATGCAACCACGTGAAATTAATTTCTCCTCCCTTAATCCAATGTAATCCTATTTAGCACTGAATGTGTCAATTATCTGTGAGAGTAATGAAAATGATGCTGCCAGCAATAGTGCAGCACTTCAGCGCCGCATTACAGACATAAGCTGATGTTTATTCAGAAAACTTAATGTGATGCTGTGTTCGGCTTGAATCATGGCTGCATGACGGTACATACATCAGTGAAATTATAAAGGTTAACATATACACTACCGTTCAAAAGTTTGGGGTCCATATATATTTAATACATGTCTTCAGCAAGGCCACATTAAATTTATAAAAAGTGACAGTAAAGACATTTAAAAAGTTACAAAATTCTTCTATTTCAAATAAACCCTGTTCTTTTGAACTTTCTATTTCCTGAAAAATAAAATGTATCTCAGTTTCCACAAAAATATTGGGCAGCACAACTGTTTTCAACATTGATAATAATCAGAAATGTTTCTTGAGCAGCAAATCAGCATATTAGAATGATTTCTGAAGGATCACGTGACACTGAAGACTGAAGTAATGATGTTGAAAATTCAGCTGCGCATCACAGCAATCAATTACATTTTACAGTATATTAAAAAATAGCTCTTTTGTAGTAATCTGTAATATTATTTCTCAATAGTTTTACTGTATTTTTCACCAAATAAATGCAGCCTTGGTGAGCAGAAGAGACTTCTTACAAAAACATTAAACAATATACCAACTTTTGAACAATAATAGTGTAAATTTAAGTGCATTTAGTCTTGTTTATTCTTACAATAATAATAATAATAATAATAATAATAATTATTATTATTATTATTATTATAAATATTTCCAATAGGATAAGAAAAATAAATAGTTAATAATAATAATAATAATAATAGTTAAAATTAATAATTACATTTTTAATGGTATTTTTACCTCCCAACACATCAAATCCTGCTGATTTTTTTGCGGTGTGACATGAAGGCTTTGGCTTTCCGTATCTCAGGCTTTTGTTCCTGGTTCGTCATGGTGATTAGCATGAATTTACGCTAATTAACCTGAGCAGCAGAGTTGAGGCTTGAGTGCCTCTGTGCAAAAGAACAGGTGCTGCATTACACACACACACACACACACACACACACACCCATAAAGTGGACAGCAGACAAAAGCTTCTTGAGATGCAAATGTATGTGGGCATGAGCCACAACCTTTGGTCTGAGGAACGGCACATGTGAACGTGTGATATTTGTTTGTTTGTACATGTTTATGTGTCTGTGAAAGAGACAGAGAGAAATGTGTGTGGGAGTGTAAGGGGGTTGTGTGTTTACATGTTCATATATTAATAAGGATCTTTAAAAGCCTGGGGTGAGATATGTCCCCCTGCGCTGCAGCTAATGGTTATAAATGGTGCAATACTTCATGATGTATTAATAACCGGGCCTGCAGCTGTAAACCTGTAGGACAGATGGCCTCAATACCTCTCCTTGATGCTCAAGTCATTAAACTCACATCTCATTTCCAAATCATTAGCCCAAAACTTTCTGTCCTCCTTGTTCTCCCTCTCCTAAAATCACCACACAGCTGTGAGAATCCATGTGTTTTGATCAATGTGTAATAAACACACGTACAGTACAGATGCACAACAAACTTGATGTTGAAAGTGTGGTTGATGTGTAGCATTTTCTACATATCTGGCAGGGTTTAAGCAGACTAAATGATTAAAAAAGGGCAAAAATGAAATATGCATGGATGAATCGCTCACAAAGATCAATATGAATTTATACAGATCAATATGAATTTATACAGATTAACCCAATACAGAAAAGCAGACTTTATGGCACAGCTATATATAATATAGCTATATTTAAACTTGTATATAGCTATATAAACTTGTTCTATCTATCTATCTATCTATCTATCTATCTATCTATCTATCTATCTATCTATCTATCTTATCTATGACCAAATTTGTACTATATAGCAAATCCCAACTGCTTGTTTATTATCGCAAAACGTAAACTATATTATTGCCTAAATGCAACAATAATGCATGAGGATTTTAAGATATTATAAACATTAACATCATGATTTTCTGAAAGCTGCTTTGAAACAATGTGCATAATGGAAGCTTGTTTCTGCCACGATAAAAAATAAAGGTAATTGCGAGTTAATATCTCAAAATTTTGACTTGTTTTCTGTTAATTGCAAAATACAAACTTTGAATTGCATGAGTTTAATACAAATCTGTGAGATACAATCTCGCAATTCTAAGAAGAAAAGTCCAGATTGTGAGATATAAACTCGCAACTGCAAGAAAAAAGTGAGATAAACATTTCAATTACCTTTTTTATTTTTCATTTCCAAGCAATAAAAAAAAAAAAAAACTGGACTGCAAAAAACTCAGAATTGCAAGCAAGAAAGAATTCTGAATTTATGTCTCACAATTTGCAAGAAATAAGTCTGAAATATGAGATAAAAAGTCACAATTACTTAAAAAAAAAAATAAATAAAAAATTCTATATAGTGTACTGTAAAAAGTGCTTTAGACTTGACTTTAAAGTCAACACAAAACTCCATTCACAACTGTAACCAGACATATTTTTAAGGTAAAAAACATTAACAAGAAAAAATAAGGCAAAAATTTTATTTTATCCATTGGGAATTGATTAGATCATGAAAATTGGGTGTTACTCATCAAAACTGAGTCAGATAACTGGAGGAGAGGGGATGAAAAAATAAGAGTTATTCACGACATCAGCCTAAAAAGGAAAATCATTTCAGATGCTGAGCAAGTTATGCTATTTTTATGAAATTATTTCATATTTGTAATGCTTTGAGTAACATGGATTAACTAATCATGAACAATAAGATAAGGAACATGCATTATAAAAAGTAAATAGGCTCACTTCTGATTTCATGTTGGTGTTAAGACTAAATAAGTTTCTCAAAGGAATGGAGTTGTGCCTGTGTTTATTTTATCATGGCTTTATCATGAAACAGGATTTTCATTGGTCTTTCGAAGTAAGTTCAAAAAATAATGCCAAAACAAACAAACAGTGTGACTAGATCCAATTCATGAACAAATGACTCTTATGAGCCAGCTCATACTGTATAAGTGAATCAAAAACACCCGACCTCACCAGTGTAGCCCGATTCACTAAACAAATGACTCTTATGAACCAAATATTTTAGCTCAAAAAGAGTTATTGATTTGAATCAGTTTGAAACACAGCCCTGTATAATTTACAACAGTTGAGAGAGAATGATTTATATGTATAAACAAAACTGACATTATAACAAAAATATACGCAAATGAATCAGAACTGAGTCGAGCAGAAATTCCAATCAAACCAAAATTGAACTGTGAATTTGAATCAAATGAAATGGATCAAATCAGTATTGATTCTCTTATCCTTTTGCAAAGAAATGTTTGCAATCACAATACATAGTAATGTACAGAAACCGCTGCAAAGAGGCAGCACAAACTATATTGCACTCCAGCAACCCATGGTTATGCATTTCTCGGTTATACATAATTACATAGAAAATATGCCAGTAATTACAGGATATTTATGTATAGTCCTAAAGACAAAACGGAAATGGAAAAAGGTTATGAAAAACTAAATTACGCCTGATTTTAGAGCAAGAAACCTTGACTCATAGTCCTCAGGGAAACATTAAAATGCAACAAACATGCAGGAAAATTGCTCTTTAAGATAAACGAATAGAGATGTGCACTCAATAAAAGAGGACTTTCACAGGTTTATTATTACAAATAAACTCTTAAAATGAAATTGCAACATCAAAAGTGGTATTGACCCCAAGTCTTACCTGTATGTTGTCAAAAGAAGCTTTATTTGTCACATCGTAGAGCAGCAAAAGAGCTGAAAAGACAGACAAGACATCAATCACATAAATAGAAAATGGAAAACTTCAACATCAACTTAGACATCGGTTGTTTCTAAACACAAAAAGTCCTTTTGCACTCTGTAAAATCTTTTATTACTGGAAGAGAAAGGAGTATAAAGTCAGTGGACGAGTCCTTTGGCTTTACAAGCATGTAATTTGAAGCACTCCAGCCACCGTGTGATGTATTTATGGATCCAGTCCTTTATTTGGGGTTTGGGGGAGATGAAGGTCCGTGAAGGGCAAACATTAAAGGATAATTACCATCTCTGGTACGAGGGAAGCGGCACAGATGGAGGAACAAACAACGTCTGGCTGTGCATTCTGTCTCTCTCTCACACATACACACACGCGCCATTATTCAGAATGGAAAAGAGACGGTCTGAATGGAGACTGTTTTATCAGCTCTTAACAGCTAGAGTTTGCATGCAAGACGCTTTTAATTAAATCGTAGTTTTAATGCAAGACAATGCAACACCAAAGACTTTCAAAGCAACTTTTCCTAAAGTCCATCCGAGGCCTGCGTTGAGTGACAGGAGCCAAACCGCAGGAGGACTGATAGGAAGCGACAGCAGCGTGTCGGGGTCCCATACGATCACAGCCTGTGCGTCTGAAACCAATAAGACAGCGATTCAGCTGTGCCGACAGAAATAATTGACAGTTTGTTTGCGAGCATCTCAAAAGCCAGGTGTTCTCCATTTACAATGTCTGAACAAATATATGTGAGGAGGAATTTTCAATAAAGCAGAAACACAAACCGCCGTAACCTTGAAACAGTTTTTGCTCGTAGTGAATGTGCATCAAAAGACATTCAGAGAATCTTTTACACAACGTGGTTCAATTTAAAAGTACTAATTTACTGGTTTAATTAAACCTTTTAAGTTGCAAACACTATTTTGATGAGCTATGTTGAATATTGCATTAATATTGTTGACTCTTTGATGAATTGCTTTTGTTCCTCCTTTTGTCACTTCAGATAACAGGATTATTAAAGGCAACTAAAACCTTAAAACTACCTTATCTTTGATAATTGAAATAAAATAAACTTTAACTGAAATAAAATAAAATATAAAAAACTCAAACTTATTTAATTTCAGCTGTTGCCAGGGCAGCATTTCTTATTTTCATTTAGTTTAACTTGTACTAAAATAACTACAACTGAAATAAATAAAAAAATATATATATATATGAAAACTATATAGACAAATACTACTACTACTACTACTACTACTACTAATAATAATCACAAAAACACAACAAAATTACTAAAACTTTAAATAAAATATTAATAGAATATATTACTTCTATTATATACATTAATAGAAACTAAACTTGTTTTCAACAACAACTTCTCATTTTCATTTAGTTTAACTAAATTCACAAAAATAACTAAAACTAAAACTGAAATAAAAATTAATAAAAATGATATAGACATTTATAATAATAATAATAATAATAATAATAATAATAATAATAATAATAATAATAATAATAATAATAACTAAATTATTAAAACTTTAAATTTACAATGAAAACAGAACATATAAAAATAAAACTTAATTAAAATGTTAATAAAACTACAATACAGTTGGATAAAAGCATCTGCTAAATGCATATATGTAAATGTTGACATTGCAGTGTTGATCAACTTAATACTGCATGTAATTTAAATTGAAATGTCAGTGTTAATTGTAATAACTTAATGAAACTGTTTTGATAATTTTGGAAATTGGACAGTGGATTTCTAGTTCCCAACAAGTTTTGCATAAAACTGGATAAGGAGAATAAATATTGTTATATACATATTTTATATACATTTTCTGATATACTGAAAACAGGTGTTTATGTTTTTTAATTACTATATGAGCAATGAGTGCACTAATGCCAATGACAGCCTCAGGTAATATCTTTCTCGTTTGTTACATTTCCATACTAAATAAGTTACATTCCAAACAGAACAGACTAACTGGTTCCAGGGCCAATGTTGAAATGAATGGAAACAAATTAATATTATTGAGTAATTAACTTAAAAATGTGTTTATGCCACAAAATTTTAAGTTGCTATAATTCAGTGTAATTTGTGAGCTGAACATTAGAAGGTCATAATTCAAAGCTACTGAAGCAAACTGTTGCATTAATTATTTTTGTTAAGCAAAACTTTAGTTTTAGAGTGTGACGTACAGATTTATGCCAAATGAACTCCAGAAACTTCCTTCACTTGTCTCACAGCGGGAGAAACTGAGAAATCGTCCCCCTACGCCTTCACAAAACACGTGAATTTTAATTCTGCAATGCTGATTATTCATAGTATTCAGTTGTGTATATGGAGTATTTTACATAAACCTGTGAAGCAGATTTAATTGTATGAATTGCATTTTCAATGTAACTAAACAAGGTCATAAAGGGAAGAGCTGTAAAGCTATAAACAATTACTGTTCCACAGGCCGTGTTTCAAAACCACTATACCATTACGTGTGTAATATATATTGTGCATTTTGTTGTATTGCATTGCATGAAAAGAAATTCTCTTAAAATGCACTATCACTAATTTATTTAATTAGCCTAAAATCCAATAAAGGTCCCTAAAAATAAGGCCAAATGTACAGAATTTTCAGGATTTTTTTTACCCTGATTGTGAATAATGCATTGAATTTTGTTGTGTTTTAGGGTTAAAAGAAGTGTCTGTAAACTTAACAGAAAAGGTACTGGTCATTTTCTGATTCAGATGAATAATTTAATTATTCATCTGAATAATAATTGACAGATGAATTTTTTTTTTTTTTTTGAAATTTGCCCTTGTCCCAGACTTTTTGGGAATGAAATTAAAAATTTAAAATGTGAAAATAAAACAAACTAACAAAATAATGAATATATATATATATATATATATATATATATATATATATATATATATAGATAGATAGATAGATATAGATATAGACATAGATATAAATTATAATAATATTAAACAAAGAGTGAAATATACCATTTCAATATTTGTGTAAAAATGGTTTATGAATTTTAACAAATTAAATGTGCCACAGTCATTTACACCTTTTGCCTTTAATAAAAACGTTATCAATAGTTAGTTGTTTCTCAAGAAGACTACAGTGAAGAGCTTGAGGTTAATGAGATGTGTGATGTGTTAAGAAAACAAGGAAAAATCCAGATAAATGTCACTTTTGTTGTGATTTTGTTTCATTTCCGATCAAGCCATAAATTCCTAGCTATGAAATTAACATTACAGCAAGACAAACGAGTTTACCATTTTATTCCAAAGATGTTTAAAATGTCATTTCCATCACAGATACACATAACTTGAGATGTGGTGAAAATGAAATGGTAGTAAAAATGTCTAAAAGCAGCAATTCAATGACTTAAACACGTCTATGTTGTCTGAAATCCTCACTAGATTTCGAAACAGCCATAATTTCTTTCTCAAGAAGCTTGAATGTTTTGTCACCTGCCAAGTCACTAATTAAGCAGGCGGAAATATCAACCACTTCATGTCTCCATATAAGATGTGATGTCTTCTCTTCCCCATACGTCAGTGCAGCATATGCAAAAGCTAGAACAAAAGACTTAAAATGCTGCTTTGAATGCATATTGGCCTGAATAAATAATCAAACTAGAGCAAAGGAACAAAGAAGCGTCACAAAGTGCCTTTTCAGAGCCCAGTTAGACTGACATGTGTGAGTGGCACTTCAATAACGACTGCAATTAACAATAATCATGTCAAAACCATTTCTGAAGCCCATTATTATCTTGCTCTCAAAACCCTGCCCAAAAATACTATCATTTATTATTGACCCAGAAAGGTGGGAGAGAGAAAGTAGATGAGGGAGAAATAGAGGTAGAGAGAATGAGAGAGAGACACTCAAACAAAACTACGTACCCACAAACCACTGCACCTTTAGCTCTGAAAGACATTTCATCATTCACATTGCCTTTGCATTTGGTTTTAAAAGGTGGTTGAAATTCAAATTAGGTAAATAAGGCAGAGCGTTCAATCAATACAGACAACTCATGCATTCAACTGAATAAAGATCATACATCATTGATTGCATCTGAATGGCTCTGAAAGCTCCTCTGAAGAGCGTCTGTGTCCTTTTCCCTTCACATTGTGTTTGTTTTATCTGATGAGGAGTTATATGTTGAATATGCTACAGATCTGCTGAGAAAAGATAGCTAGGGGATCATCATTTCTCATTCGCAGGGAATGACTGACATATGTCAAATGTTTCAAACTGTTCGTGTTTCCTTCCGCATCTAGAAACATGTTCAGTTCACATTTTTCTTTTCTATATATTTTTTATTTTTATTACTATTGTTATTTATAATTTATTGTCTATTCTCTTCATTATTAGTGTTTTTATTACCTTAATTATATGTTGTCTGCACTATGTTTGTACTTTCTGTACTGGAAGCTCCTAACACCAAGACAAATTCCAGCAATAAAGCTCTTTCTGATTCTGATTAGTAAACAAAGCCTGTTTTTAGGTCAACCTACCCAATTCTCACCACCAGAATTTTGATGAGGATTTTATTATGAGGTTATTTCTATACACTTTTTTTTTATATACAAGAACGAAAAACAAACAATAGACAAAGAAAGCACAATGAAAGCAGTACATTAATTTAAATTAAAGGGGTCACATGATGCGATTTCAAATTTTCCTTTCTCTTTGGAGTGTTACAAGCCGTTTGTGCATAGATAAGATCTCTGAAGTTGCAAAGACTAAAATCTCAAAACCAAAGAGATATTCTATGTAAAAGTTAAGACTTGACCATGCCCCCCTAAAACGGCTCATTTAAACACGCCCCCACATGTCTACGTTACGGTGTGGGGAGACTTGCAAAACACCGCCCAAACGTATACGCAATGAAAGAGGGCGAGACTTTTATTCTCACTATAGTATTGTTGCTGCCGCCGGCGCCATGTCCTGGAGACGCTGTGTTTCGTTGTGAAAGCGAAATTACTTTGTTTGGGCTTCCAAAAGAGGACACAAATAGAAATCAGTGGTTAAGTTGCATTTACAACACTGTTCCAGAACTGTTCAACCCAAATATTAGACTGTGTGCAGCACATTTTACGGAGGACTATTTCCTGAAGCTGGGAGTAGCCTGCCAACTGCTCAAAGACTGTTTCTATGAAGTGGGGCAATTCCAACTTTGCAAGGACAGTCTGGCGCTTCTGACTCACAGCCTGTAAGTATGTTTTCACATTTAAAGAATTTGCCACTGACTACAAAACTATTCATTTGAGCTGTGTAGAGTAGTACTTGTTGTTTGTTGTTTCTCCGATCACAAATGCAGTCATGGTAATGTTTAAAAAGACAGTATAAGTCATTATAATCAGTAATTACAGTATGTCCCCACTGGATGCAACAAATGCCTCGTTTGTAATGGGTTTTATTGTTTTTGTGTCGTCGCGCCGGGACACAGCATCACAATACGGTAAGGGGCATAACATTTCCGTCTCACGCTTGAGGTATTCGGCCAATCACAATGCACTGGATAGCTGGTCAATCAGAGCACGCCTCGCTTCTCAGAACGATGAGCTTTGTAAAAATCGACGCGTTTCAGAAAGGCGGGGCATAGAGGAGCAACAATAATGTACAGTGTGGAAAATAATGTGTTTTTTTAACCTTAAACCGCATAAACACATTGCATTACACGAAATACACAAAACAACGTTCTTTTTAGCAACGTCATATGACTCCTTTAAAATGAAAAATTTTAAAATTAAAATTTTAATTTAAATAAATAATAAATAAAACATTTTCAAGCTAATATTGTATTACTTTTTATTCAATTAAAATCATTTATTATATATTAAATGATTATATAGCAGTTTAACAATTAACAAATGTTTCTGAATTAAAGACATCTTTAAATGCATAAATACATATATAAATAATATAAATAGTTTTCTTTTTTTCTTTTTTTCTCCATGAAAAGGAATTCCTGGGAATGGTGGTTTTCAGACCAGGGTTGGAAAAAATTCCACCAAAATTACAACCCCAATTCCAGAAAAGTTGGGACGTTTTGTAAAATGCAATAAAATCAAGAATATGTGGTTTGTTAACTGTCTTTAACCTTCATTTAATTGGCAAAGGTACAATTAAAAGATATCCAATGTTTTCATTGACCAACTTAAATATGTTTGGTAAATATAAACAATTTTTAATTTTAATGGCTGCAACACACTCCACAAAAGTTGTGACAGGGGCATAATAAAAGTGAAAAGGTTATAGAATATCCAAGTTAAACTTGGAATATCCTGTTTTGAAACAGTCCACAATAAGCAGGTGAACTGGTAATAGGTCAGGGTATCAAGATTGAGTTTATACGGAGCATCCTGTCTTTGCCAGCAAACATGGATCGTGGCTCACCACTTTGTGTCAAATTTCATGAGAGAATTGTCAAAAATCACATTTCTCGATGCAAAATTGCAAAGATTTTAGGTCTTTCACCAACTACCATGTATAATTTTGTGAAAAGATTCAGGGAATTGGAGGATAGAGTGTCAGTAATGTATAATAATAAGAATCCAGAGAAATCTCAGTATGTGTAAGGCAAGGCAGGAAACCTCAGTTGAATGCGTGTCACCTTTGAGCCCTCAGATTGCATTGCAAGAGAACCCATCATGCTGCTGTGTGAAATATAGCCACATGTGCTCAGGAGTACTACGGAAATTCTAGGCAGAGACACCAGCGACTTCTCTGGGCCAGAGCTCATCTTAGGTTGTCCAAAAGACAGTGAAAATGTGTGCTGTGGTCAGATGAGTCCCCATTTCAGCTTGTTTTTGGGGAAAACGGACATCAAATTGTCAGTCCTAAAGATGAAAGAGACCATCCAGACTTCAATCAGTGACAGGTGCAAAAGCAAACATTTGTCATGTTATGGGGTGCATCAGTGCAAACGGCATGGGTGACTTGTATATGTGTGAAGGTACGATTGATGTGGAGGCATATATTGGGATTGTACAGAGACACATATTGCCATATACATATACAACAGCGTGGTTTCATAGACACATGTGGATGTGACTGTCTGGCCAGTAGATATGTCTCTATTGAAAATGTATGGCCCATCGTGAAAAGGATAATCAGACAACAATGACTATGGACTGTTGAGCAGCTGAAGTCTTGTATCAAGTGTTACTGGGCAAATATTTTGCTTGCAAAACTTTAAAAATTAGCATCCTTAATTCTCAGATCATTAAAATGTGTAATTAAAAGGAAAGGTGATTTGATACAGTGGTAAACATGCCTCTGTCCCAACTTTTTTTGGAGTGTGTTGTAGCCATCAAAATCAAAATTTGTTTATATTTACAAAAAAAAAAAAAAATTAAGTTGGCCAGTGAAAACATTGGAAATTCTTTCTTTGTACTTTAATCAATTAAATAAAGGTTAAAGAGAATGAACAAATAACATATTCTTGATTTTACGGCATTTCAAAAAATGTCCCAACTTTTCTGGAATTGGGGGGGGGTAAATTTAACTTATCTTGTTTTCTGGGAAACATGTAACTATCTTCTGTAGCCTCTGAAGGGCAGTACTAAATGAAAAAATATGATATTTAGGCAAAATAAGAAAAATGTACAATTGTAGAAAATGTAGAATGTGAAATGTACAAAAATCTCCATTCTGTTCAAAAGTTTTCACCCCCGGCTCTTAATGCATGGTTTTGCAGTGAGCGTTTGAACCTTGCAGTGAGCAGTGAGCGTTTGAACCTTCTGTAATAGTTGCATATCCATGTCCCTCAGTTGTCCTCAGTGTGAAAAGATGGATCTCAAAATCATACAGTCATTGTTGGAAAGGGTTCAAATACACAAAAATGCTGAAAAACCAAAGAATTTGTGGGAGATTAAGGATTTTTCTGAAGAACAGCGGGCAGTTTAACTGTTCAGGACAAACAAGGGACTCATGAACAACTATCATTAAAAAAAACAAAAAAAAAAAAACAGCTGTGGATCATTCAGGTAACAGTATTAAGAATCAAGGGGATGTAAACTTTTGAACTGGGTCATTTTTTTAAATTCAACTATTATTTTCTCTTGTGGACTATATGTAAACATCTTTTATGTGAAATATCTTATTCAGGTCAGTACTAAATAAACAATAACATGCATTTTGCATGAACACAAAAGTGTTGTTTTTTCTGAATATCATTTGCAAATGGAACTGAGTTTATACAACAGTTCTATAAACAAGAAGTTAATATTAAGTGGCGTACATTTTGGATGCAATATTGTCAATTTTTTTCAGTTTTTGCCAACAAAAATAGTTGCAAACAAAGACAAAGAGCCATTGCTTGAGTAAATGATTAAATACTGTACATACAATACCAAGGGAACATATCTAATTTTTATTTAATTTAACTTGATATATAACTAAAAATAAAATTGAATAAATAAAAATTAATTTAAAAAATACAGACATATTTGAAAGACTAATAAAAAATTAGGCACAACAAAACTGCTAAAACTGTAAGTAAAACATGAAAACAGAACATAAAAAACTAATTCAAAATATTAGTAAAAACTATAAGATTATCTCGATGCTAAAATAACGTTTAAAACAAGACAGTTAAATGAATGATTCAACGACTCACTCAATACATTTTAGTTTCATAAGTGGATCATTTATTAAAATCATTTCAGAATTTTATATTTAAAACATTACTCTCATAATATTATTCATGCAAATGTAACAGCAATTTTGTCATTTTCTTTCACTTGGTTATTCCGTAGTACTTTGACATATACATATACAGTATAATGGAATTGAATGAATAGCATATTCATACGCTGTGGTACTTCCAAAGAATACCACAGTACATGCTCAAACAACCTTTATATAAATACCACAAGTGCATTTCTGAAGAACATGGTAATACTAAGCTATTTTTTGGATACTAAAAACACACATAAGAGTGTCGGGATGAAATATGAATCATCATTCAAACGCATCTATCTCCCAGTTCTCATATCTGATGTGATCTGGAGCAGTACGCTGTGGTGCAATGCCATGTCTCTCGGTGAGCTGATGGCACACAGGCAAGGCACAGATGGGAGAGGCAGTCTGTGGGCGTCAGGAGTACAGTAGATCTGCTCAGACTCACATGCACCCTAATAAAGCTCCACACACGCAGCCCTAATGTCTAAGGTGACTCTCTGGGATGTGATTAGAGGATCTGTATGCGGTTAAGACCGTTTGAATGTGACAGGTTCGCGAGGGGAAAATGGTCGGCCGCAAAATGCATGCATTATCACATCACTTTGCATCAATTTAAATGTCAATCACTCACTGCAGGAAAGGTGCGGTGAAAGGGTGTCGAGTATGTGTACATGCATCAGAACCTCATTTAAAAGGGTCATAATAGCTGCTCTTTATGATCCAATCAGTCTTGTTTGATGTGTAAGAGCGTGGGCTAGTGTGGGCTGGTCGCACATGCTCTCAGAAAGCGCTTTTGCTTTAGAAATGCTTTAAAAACTCAAAAATTAACAATGCACTAAAACAGTCGTGAAACTCAAAAGCTACTGCGGGAACGCAAAACAGCTACTCTGCATACAAGAACACGGATTTTGTTTTGATGATCTGTCATTGGCTTTT
This sequence comes from Spinibarbus caldwelli, assembly GCA_039654775.1. Lineage (NCBI taxonomy): Eukaryota > Metazoa > Chordata > Actinopteri > Cypriniformes > Cyprinidae > Spinibarbus > Spinibarbus caldwelli. Next base: position 28,857,867 of record CM077256.1, on the reverse strand, counting down.
GCTTTAGATGGTCAGTACTTCAAACCAGCTGCATTTCACCGCAGCTTTAAGTGGCTCTTTCTGTTCCAGGTAGGCTGAAATGGAGCACAAAAGCCAGCTTACATAATTAAAATTCAGCGGTGCATCTCTCCTAAGGTTTATGTTTGGTTCAATATATCAGATATCTTGAGAGATATTCAAGCCAAACTAAAATAACGTTATCAGTGAGATATAGTTTATATAACTAAAGTATAGATATTATGGTTTTTATTAATATTTTGATTCAGTTTTTAATTTTCATATCTTGTTTATATATAAATTTGTTGTGTGTTTTTGTCATTTTCGTGTATATACATCAATATAGTGTTTATTAATTTTTGTATAGTTGTTTTAGTACATCACATTAAACTAAATTAAAATGAAACATTATTTAAAATGAAACTTATTTTATTTCAACATTTCATTAGCTTAACTTGATATACTAAAACAACCAAAAAAAAATCATGAAAATTATATAGACAAAAAATAATAAAAATTACAAAAAGATATAACAAAATTGCTCCAACTTTAAATAAAATTAAAAAGAATATAAAAAAAATAAACTTAAATTTCAAATCTTAAAAACTATAATAGTAACTAAAATAACACTGTTTTGAACAAATCAGTTGAATGAATCAATCAATGACTCATAATATCATTTAAATCATCTTTCAGTATTCAAAATGTTACATTTAAATCATCACTTTTCATTAAACAAATATATATATATATATATATATATATATATATATATATATATATAAAATTTGCACAAAAACACTATATTGCATCATGTTTTCTGTTGGCTACACAAAAGACAAAAGGTTCAGTATAAAGTAATCTTCGCAGCATCTTAAATGAACTGAAATGAACTTACTATTAGGAGTTTAGTACTATGATGGCTTTTTAGTGCTGTGTGACAACAAAAAAGAATAATTTCAAGAAGAAAGTCGTATCATTACAGAATTAATGCCAAACGTACGAGAATAAAGTTTCAAGAAAAGTAATATCCTAAATCATTTAATGTGGATTCATATTCTGAAACAATGACCAAGAACTGAATTTCTCTCTCATTTCTCATGCCATAAACATTATCTACTGCTGAAACAAGAAGACAGCAAAAACAAAACTTTTGTAGCCATTTTCTCTGCCATAGAAAAGCATTATATGGAAAAAACCTTTGCACTTCATGCATAGTCCTGCTATCCAATACGCAAGTTAATGAACCCAGAATATAAATGCAATATTCGTAACATTTCTCCATAATGGTTTTCTATGAGTGAGAAAAACCTTAAAATAAAAGCATTGTTTCTTCCTTTGGATTACGCTGTTGCTGTTTTGGCAGGAGATCATGTTTATGACATGGGAAATGTGAGAGAAATTTGGTAGTCACACATGAGTGGATCTCAACTGGTGGGTTGCGAGGTCTGTTCTGAAAGCAGAAAAAAAATGCTGAATGCACTTGATGAAATGCTGCTAACCATATAATCATGCACAGTTAGGATGGCAAAATAAATAGGTATTAGAAAAACGCTTCCCATTTCTTTTGTTGTTAACATCAAATGGTGCAATTCATCTGACATCTTTGCAGAAGCATCCAAATAAGACAGATGCGTGACATGCCCTCATCCTCACAAACAAACAAAACTACAAAACATAAAAGAAAATGTGACGCACACTACATTCAAGGGTAAATCGAACTCCTGCTGATGTTTATGCATTTGCAAAATTTATATGTTCTTATTGCTATTCAGTTCAAAACAAAACTGCATGAGATAAAAGAAAATATGATTCAGATTACATCAACAATGGGTTCACTGCAAAAAAATGATTTGCTTCTTTAGTATTTTTGTCTTGTTTTACAATACAATCATCTAAACATTCTTAAATCAAGATACATTTACTTGCAAAGCAAAATTACTAAATTGCTTATTGTATATAATTTATAATATAATATAATATAATATAATATATATATATATATATATATATATATAATATATATATATATATATATTTTTTTTTTTACCTCATTGGCAGATATTTGTTATTGTTTTAATCAAAAAGTCAATTAATTTTTATAAATTTGTCAGAAAACAAGACTTTATATCTGATGTCATTTTGCTTCTCAAGTAAATGTTTCTTGATGTAAGAATTTTTAGATATTTTACCGAAAAAAAAGACAAAAATACTTCTTTAGAAAATAATTTTTTCTGTGTTCACAGGTAAATCACACTTTTGCAGTTGTTTATGCATTGACAAAATGTATATTTTCTGATTCTGATTCTGACATATTCAATTATTAACATGTCAAAACAAACACAACCACACAAGATAAACGAAAATATGACCCAGACCACATCAAAAATTGGCTCATGAGTAAATCACCTTTTGTTGCTGTTTGTGCATTTACAAAATGTTTATTTTCATATTCATTCCTATTCAGTTATTAACATGTCAGGTTTTGTTAGGCCTGTGCAGTTCATAGTAACATTTTAATTGTACAATAATCATTTAATGTCTAAAGAAAAATATTAAGAAATCTGATATATACAACAATGTGCATCTAAGTCTGGAAGACATTTACATTTAGTCATTTTACAGACACTTTTATCCAAAGCGACTTACAATTGGGAAATACATAAAGCAATTCATCTTAAAGAGGCAAACAGACACAGGAAGTGCTCGTAATACCAAGTTGCAGGCATTGTTCGAAATAATTACAAGCTAGAAAGGGAAGGAATAAATAAAGAGAAAGACTTTTTTTTAAAAGTCAAATAGTGTCGAAAGAGATGAGTTTTCAGCTGTCGCTTGAAAATTGTCAGGGAATCAGCATTCTGGATTGTGGTGGGAAGATTGTTCCACCAGCCAGGAACAGTGAACGAAAATGATCTGGAAAGTGATTTTGTGCCCCTCTGTGACGATACCACGAGGCGTCGCTCACTAGTGGATCTCAGACTTCTGGAGGGAATGTAGATTTGTAATAGTGAGTGGAAGTAGGAGGCTGCAGAGCCTGTGGTTGTTCGATATGAAAGCATCAATGTCTTGAACTTGATGCGAGCCTCAACCGGTAGCCAGTGCAAGGAGAGAAAGAGAGGTGTGACATGGGCTCTTTTGGGTTCGTTGAAGACCAGTCAAGTCGCTGCATTCTGAATCATTTGTAGAGATTTGATTGTGCATTATGGAAGTCCAGCCAGAAGGGCATTGCAGTAGTCCAGCCTAGAAATGACAAGGGCCTGGACAAAAAGATGTGCAGCATGCTCTGTTAGAAAGGGCCTGATCTTTCTGATGTTGTGCAATGCAAACCTGCAAGATTGAGCTGTCTTTGCAATGTGGCCTTTGAAGGTCAGCTGATCATCAAAGATTACACCAAGATTTCTGACTGAACTTGATGGGGTAATTGTAGAAGAAGCTAGTTGGATGATGAAATCATGCTGTAGAGCTGGAGTGGGAGGGAAAACAAGAAGCTCGGTCTTTGCCAGGTTGAGCTGGAGGTGATATTCTTTCATCCATGCCGAGATGTTCTCCAGGCAGCCTGAGATCCGTGCAGCTACTGTTGGATCGTCTGGTTGAAATGAGAGGTGGAGCTGTGTGTCATCAGCATAGCAATGGTAGGAGAAGCCATGTGCCTGTATGATGGGACCCAGTGATGTGGTGTAAATGGAGAAGAGGAGGGGTCCAAGAACTGATCCCTGAGGAACCCCAGTGACCAGTTGATGTGCTTTGGATACCTCCCCTCCCCAGGCCACCCTGAACGACCTAACAGTGAGATCAGATTCAAACCAGCAAAGAGGAATCCCTGTGATGCCCAGAGATGAGAGGGTGGGAGATCTGATGATTCACAGTGTCAAAAGCAGAAGATAGATCTAGCAGAATAAGGACTGATGATTTGGAATCAGCTTTTGCAATCCGTAAGGCTTCAGTGACTGACAGCAGCGCAGTCTCAGTTGAATGGCCACTCCTGAAACCTGACTGGTTGGCATCCAGTTTGTTGTTCTCTGAAAGAAATAATGATACCTGGTTGAAAACAACTCGTTCGAGGGTTTTGGCTAAGAATGGAAGGAGAGAAACAGGTCTGTAGCTATCTAAAAATGAAGTGTTTAATGTAGGTTTTTTGAGCAGTGGGGTTACCCGAGCCTGCTTGAATGCGGTGGGGAAGGTGCCTGTGAGGAGAGATGTGTTGATGATGTGTGTGAGTGCTGGTAAAATTGTGGGAGAGATTTCTTGGAGAAGGTGTGAGGGGATTGGGTCTAGAGGACATGTTGTAGGATGGCTGGAGAGGAGAAGTTTTGATACTTCTGCCTCAGTGAGGGGACAGAAGGAGAAGATGGGAGTTTTAGCCGTGGATGTGGTTGTTTGGAGGTCCTGTGTGTGTGGGGCTGAGAACTGACTGCTGATTGTTCTACCTTTGCCCATGAAGAATGTGGCGAACTCATCAGCTGTTATAGAAGTGAAGGGAGGTGGTGGAGGAGGACAGAGGAGAGAATTTAATGTTTTGAAGAGATTACGTGTGTCTGGAGCGCTGTTGATCTTGTTGTGGAAGTATGAAGATTTGGCAGTATGGACTTCAGCAGGGAAGGATGACAGCAAAAACTGATACATACTCAGGTCTGACAGGTCTTTTGATTTGCACCATTTCCTCTCTGCTGCCCTGAGTTTAGACCGATGCTCACGGAGTACATTGGATAACCAAGGGTTAGAAGGGGCAGTCCATGCTGGCCTGGAGGAGAGAGGACATATATCGTCTAGACAAGAAGTTAAAGTAGAGCATAAAGTGTCTGTTGCAGCATTCACCTCAAAAGATGAGAAATGGATAGGTTGAGGGAAGAGAGGAGGATGCTAAAGAGGAAAGATGTCAGGGTGAAAGGGAGCGTAGGTTTCATTAAAAGTAACCGGTAGAGGGGTAGGTGGCACATAGGTAGAAAGATGTAGGCTAAATGTAATGAAGAAATGGTCAGAGATATGTAGGGGTTTGACCACAATGTTGTCTGCAGTACAGTTGCGTGTGTAAATTAAGTCAAGTTGGTTGCCTGACTTGTGAGTGCTAGTCGTGGTAAGGCGTTTGAGATCAAATGAAGCTAGGAGTGAACGGAAGTCAAAAAGAGCTTTATCAGAATCAGAAAGAGCTTTATTGCCAAGTATGTTTGCACATACAAGGAATTTGTTTTAGTGTCACAGCTTCCAGTACTCAGAATCAACAACAGCAACAACAATATATAAAATTAGAATAATAATAATAAATTATATGTACAGGTCTGCTATAGATATGCTAGAACGTAGGGTGATAAATAAATATGAGGTTATTGCACACATTTTTATTGCACAGTGGGAGAACATTTAACTGTTCATGAGGTAGATTGCCTGGGGAAAGAAACTGTTCTTGTGCCTGACTGTCCTGGTATTCGGTGCTCTGTAGCGCCGACCAGATGGCAAAAGTTCAAAAAGGAGATGGCATGGATGTGAGGGATCCAGAGAGATTTTCTGAGCCCTTTTCCTTACTCTGGATGTATACAGTTCATGGAGGGTGGGCAGGGGAGTACCAATAATCCTTTCAGTAGACCTAACTGTCCTCTGTAGTCTTTTGATTTCTGATTTTGTAGCTGAGCCAAACCAGACAGTTATTAATGTACACAGGACAGACTCAATGACGGCTGAGTAGAAATGTGTGAGCAACTCCTGTGGCAGGTTGAATTTCCTCAGCTGACGAAGGAAGTACAACCTTTGTTGGGCCTTTTTAGCAATGGAGTCTATGTGAGTGTCCCACTTCAGGTCCTGAGAGATGATGGTGCCCAGGAACCTGAATATCTCCACTGCAGCCACAGTGCTGTTCATGATGGTGAGTGGGGGGAGTGCAGGGGGGTTTCTCCTTAAGTCCACGATCATCTCCTCCGTTTTGAGCATGTTGAGCAGTGGGGAGAGAACACAGCCCTGAGGGGCACCAGTGCTGATGCTGCAGGAGTTGGATGTGAATTTACCATTTCTCACTAGCTGTTACCTATCTGTCAGAAAGCTGGTGATCCACTGACAGATAGAGCTAGGGACAGAGAGCTGGGTTAGTTTGGTCTGGAGGAGTGTTGGGATGATGGTATTGAAAGCGGAGCTAAAGTCCACGAACAGGATCCTCACATAAGTCCCTTGTCTGTCTAGATGTCGAAGGATGAAGTGCAGTCCCATGTTGACTGCATCATCCACAGACCTGTTTGCTCGGTAAGCAAACTGCAGAGGGTCCAGTAAGGGTCCAGTGATGTCCTTCAATTAAGCCGACACCAACCTCTCAAAAGATTTCATGGCCACAGATGTTAAAGCAACAGGTCTGTAGTCAGGGACTTCGCACAGCTCCAGTGATTTGTTGAAGATCTGTGAGAAGATGGGGGGGGGGGTCCTGGCACACATCATCTTCACTGAACTGAACTGCAGGAGTGGGGGAGAGGGGGGTTGCTGGAGGTGTTAATGGAGAGATGTTCGGAGCGGGTGTAGGGTGTTAGACTGGGAGTTTCAAATCTACAGTAAAACTCATTCAGGTCTTCAGCAAGTTGTTGATTGGCCTCAGTGCTGAGGGATGGTGTCTTGTAGTTGGCGATGGTTTTCAGACCTTTCCACACTGAAGCTGGGTCATTGGAAACAGTGTTAAGTTCGTCAACGAAGACGATGATGAAAAATATTCGTTAACAAACATTTTTTGTTTGACTAAGACAAGACATTGACGAGCTAAAAATAATATCTGATGATAAAAACTATGACGAAATGTATGCCACGTCTTCGTTAACAAGACGAGACGGGACTAGAATGTTATTTGAGGACTACCAGACATTCAAAATACATCCTATAGGATAAATTAACTGTCTTGTCTTTCAAAATGTGCGTCCCTGTCATTGGATTGTGATCAGACAAGGGGCATTTGCATATCTAGTCTCAGTATGGCAGCCGCAGTGGATGGACAGGCTACCAAAACGCGAACTAGCGATCTGAAACAATGGCCTCAGGTTAGAGATAGGGTGACCTGATGTCCCGTTTTTCCCGGGAGTCACAATTCTTTGTTGATTAAATTAAAGTTAGTGAAGGCGGAATAGGCGGAATCGCGCTGATAGAAGTGCTTTCTCTCGCGCACGCTCCACTTCTTCAGTTCTCACACAGCACGCGATCAGTTCTCAGTGCTCAAATACACACACAACAGTCCAAATGTCCATCGTGTTGAATATCTCACATAAATACAGTCAGTTATGGCTTAAGTGAACGTAAACAGGTGGGTGAAAGCTGAATGTGTGTCAGTATTACATGCATGCCTTCCGTCTTAAAGGAACAGCATTCCTAACTAGATAGTAAAGTTCGTAGACAAACTTTAAGTTGGCTTGAAAAAGCCTAACCAGAAAGTTTGAAGTAGTTTTAAAAGCTTAAAGTTTGAAGGTTTTCAGTTTTAACTGGTTTGAAGTTTAAAGTAGTTTTAAAGTTTTGAAAACCATACAATTTACCAGAAAAACAAATAGTCACAGACAGACAGACAGATAAACAGATTTATGCGGTTGCTAGCAAGTGACTAGCATGTTGTTATCATGACTAGCAAGTGACTAGCATGTTGCTAGCATGACTAGCAAATGACTAGCATGTTGCTAGCATGACTAGCAAGTGACTAGTATGTTGTTAGCATGATTAGCAAGTTGCTAGCATGTTGTCAGCATGATTAGCAAGTTGCAAGCATGTTGTTAGCATGTTTCCAGCATGTTGATAGCATGACTAGCAAGTGACTAGCATCTTAATAGCATGACTAGCATGTTGTTAGCATGATTAGCAAGTGACTAGCATGTTGTTAGCATGTTTCCAGCATGTTGATAACATGACTAGCAAGTGACTAGCATCTTAATAGCATGACTAGCATGTTGTTAGCATGATTAGCAAGTGACTAGCATGTTGCAAGCATGTCGTTAGCATGATTAGCAAGTTGCAAGCATGTCGTTAGCAAGTTACTAGCATGTTACAAGCAAGATTAGCAAATGACTAGCATTTCGTTAGCATGATTAGCATGTTACTAGCACAGCGTGTTTGGGAGACTGGACTTGATGAGATGCATGACTAAACTCTCAAAGCACTTCATCATGATTGGGGTCAGTGCTATGGGACGATAGTCATTCAGACAGGACACGTGACTTCTTTGGTACTGGGAATATGGAGGTGGATTTGACACACGTGGGGATGACTGCCTGGCTCAGCGAGGTGTTGAAGATGTCTGTTAGGAGATCCGTCAGCTGTGCAGCACAGTCTCTCAGTACACGTCCAGGTATGTTGTCGGGGCCCGCAGCCTTTTGTGGGTTAATCCTGGATAGGGTCTTCCTTACATCGGCTAGGGAGAGACAGAGTACCTGGTCGTTTGGAGATGTGGGTAGTTTCTGTGCAGGTGTGTCATTCTGTATCTCAAATCGTGAGTAGAAGTGGTTGAGTGCCTCTGGTAGGGATGTGTCATCGTCACTGGCCTGTGGCGGGGCCTTGTAATCAGTGATGGTCTGAATGGCTTGCCACAGGGTTCGAGTATCTTCACTGTCGCTGAAGTTGTTGTTGATTTTTTTAGCATACTGATGTTTTGCCTTCTTGATGCCATGAGACAGATTGGCTCTTACTGTTTTGAGGGCTGCTTTATCTCCTGATCTGAATGCTTCATCTCTGATCTTTAGCAGCCCACGAACCTCTGCTGTCATCCATGGCTTCTGGTTGGCACGTGTGGTGATGGTCTTGGTGACTGTCACATTATCCATGCACTTTTTGATGTAAGCACTCACAGTTTCAGTGTACTCCTGCAGGTCTGTGTGGTTGTTGTAGGTGGCCGCCTCCTTAAACATGTTTCAGTCTGTGTCCTGGAAGCAGTCCTGCAGTGCTGAGGTGGCATTGTCTGGCCATACTGTGATCTGCTTTTGAACCGGTTTGGCAAGTTTGAGAAGTGGTCTGTATGCTGGGATTAGCATAACAGAGATGTGGTCCGAGTACCCGAGGTGGGGGCGGGGTTCAGATTTGTATGCGTTTTTCTCTGTTGTATAAACAAAGTCCAGTGTGTTGTTTCCCCTTGTTGCAAAGTTCACATGTTGGTAGAACTTTGGCAAAACTGTCTTTAAGTTTGCGTGGTTGAAGCCACCGGCTATGATGAAAAAGCCGTCGGGGTTATTTGTTTGTTGTTCGCTGATGGCGCTGTACAGTTCACGAAGCGCGTCCTTAGCGTTTGCACACGGGGGAATGTAAACCGCGACAATAACAATGGCCGTGAACTCCCGCGGAAGATAGAACGGTTGACACTTCACAACCATAAACTCCACCACCGACGAACAGTGTTTTGATACTACCCCAGCATTGTTACACCATTCTTTGTTGACATACACACACAAGCCGCCCCCGCGAGTCTTACCAGACAGTGATGAGTCTCTGTCCACGCGGTAGCAGATTAGCCCGTGCAGCTGAATGGCGGAGTCCGGGATGTTGTCCTTTAGCCATGTTTCAGTGAAAACAAACACACAACAATCCCTTGCCTCATGTTTAGCTTTGCTATAGCAATAGACAGCTTAAAAACACCATAAGATTCATTGTAGAAAAGTTTTGATGCCCTCAATGAAAGTCTATGGATTTTAGGAGGTTTTGATAGTCTGGTTTACGAAAACCGTAAGCCGGATCAGTTAGAAAAGATATAGCAACCCGAGTCAGACCAGTCTGAAGGTCTGGGCCGAGTTTGGTGGTTGTAGCTTTAAAGGTCTAGGAGGAGATACATTTTAAAATTTGGTCTCAGAAGAAGAAGAAGAAGAAGAAGAAGAAGATGAAGATGAAGAAGACGCTTATATAGGATTTCAGTAAGTTGGCTTTTTCAAGCCAACTTAATTAAATACCTATTTGTGTCATTAATGTTAACCAACAAAAGATGTTAAATAAATGTAAATGTTAAGTAAACCTACTGTATCTTAAAAATTTGTTTAATTTGTATCTCAACTCAAAAATGAAAATTGTCATAATTTATTCCAGTTTTTCCAAATTCAATCCAATCAGTGAGTTTGAAACAGGCTTGTAATGCCCGCTCTGTTTCGTTGGTCCATCTCTTTACAGTCTTTACTGCAGGTTTAGCAGATTTAAGTTTTTGCCTGTAAGTTGGTATAAGATGAACCAGGCAGTGATCAGAGAGCCCCAAAGCTGCCCATGGGACGGAGCGATATGCATTCTTTATTGCTGTGTAACAATGATCCAATATATTACTGTCTCTGGTGGGACATGTAACATGCTGCCTGTATTTTGGTAGTTCACGGGAGAGATTTGCTTTATTAAAGTCCCAGAGAATGATAATAACAGAGTCCGGGTGTTGTTGTTCTGTCTCTGTGATTTGATCAGCGAGTTTCTGTAAAGCTGAGCTCATGTGCGCTTGCGGATGAATGTAAACACTTACGAGAATGAACGAGCAAAACCCTTGGCGAATAGAAAGGCTTACAGTTGATGAAAAGCGCTTCTAGATCTGGACGGCACATCTTCTTTAACACTGTAATGTCTGTACACCACTTTTCGTTGATGTAAAAGCACGACCCGCCGCCGCGTGATTTCCCCATTGATTCTGCGTCGTGATCCACTCTGAACAACATGATCAGTCTTACCCCTGGTAAAACTGATCATGTTAGACAAACAAAAAACACTAGCACACCCAACAGCCTATAGCAGGGCAATTGCTCAAATCGAAACTACTATTCGCACTTAAGTGCAGGAAGGCAGCAATGCAAATAACACTAAGCCGATTGACGGCTATTAGAAGAGAGAGATAAAGTGAGAGAGATAAAGTGAAGGAGAAACAGAACAAAATAGAGTGACAAATGGCTTAGATGTGCTATTTTTAGAATTCTATTAATAAAAGCATCAAATACATCTTAGTAAAAAACACTGGCAAACCATTTCCAATATCAGAGACCAATTACAGTGCTGCAGTTCCTACTCAGAATCTGTTTGCAACTTTAACACCATGAAAAAAAAAAACTTTCTTAATCTGTTTATTTTATTTATTTATTTATTTTATTTATTTATTTTGTATTTTTTGTCTTATCCATTAAAAATATAATGAAGACATTAAAGTAACTTGATTTTTCTTGCTCCATTTGCAAGGCAATTAATTTTTCTAGCCTTTTCCTCTTTTTAATTTTCTTTTCGTATTTTTTCTTGCTCTATTCATGTAACTTTTTTGATAAAGAAAATTATTTTTGCAGTACAATGCAACTCACCGTGAGCGTCTCGGTAGTAGGCATGCGTCACACTCCTGAATCGCTCCTGTCCCGCTGTGTCCCAGATCTACAGAGCAAGAGGAGACACAAACTTTACCTGCTTCATTCATGCATTCATCACACACTCACTATCATCAGGTTTCACTCTTCACTATAAAAGCACTTGAAGTGAAGCAGAGGAGTACAAGCTTTAATTAGCCGCTGAGGTAATGGCGTGAGGTGGAGGACAAGAATGTGGATTTATGGCTGAGGTCGAGACCTATTACACTGTCCACGTCCTGACAAGAGCACCTGTCACACACACACAGAGACCTGTCGGCCAGGGTCATGTTTCACACTGATGAAACTAAGAGAGAAGACATGAATGCTGATGAGCAGAACAGCCTGACATTAACAAAAACTGGGAGATACACAGAGACAGACAGACACACACACACACACACACACACACACACACAAATAAGCGCCAAAAAAGCATCATAAATGGCTCCAAGTCATATGAAGGCATGCAAAAGTTTTGTGTGACAAAGAGACTCATTATTTACTCTGTAGATTTTATTATGCAATACAAGGAATGGATTATCCGAAAATGAACATTTGCTGAAAATGCACTCACTCTCAGGCCATCCAAGATGTAGGTGAGTTTGTTTCTTCATCAGATTTAGAGAAATGTACCACTGCATCACTTGCTCAGCAATGGATCCTCTGCAGTGAATGGGTGCCGTCAGAATGAGAGTCCAAACAGCTGATAAAAACATCACAATAATCCACAAGTAATCCACACGACTCCAGTCCATCAGTTAATGTACTGAGAAGCCAAAATCTGTGTTTGTAAGAAACAAATCCATCAAGACGTTTTTAACTAAAATATGAGTCCATAATCCATAATAACGCTTCTTCCAGTGAAAAAGTCTATCTCCAGTTGTCTCTCACATCAAAATCCAGCCACATATTTGTTTAGAGCTGTTTTGGACTGTGTAAACGGTGCTTGATCTGTGCAGATTTCTCACCTGATTCAGACCAGACCACTTTTTCTCTGGAGGAAGCATTATTACTGCAGAGGATTTAAAAGTGGCCACTGAACTGAAACCGCCTTGCTGTCAGTCACTGAAGCACTATGGAATGCAAGAGCTGAGTCCAAATCTTCAGTTATCATTCTGCTAATTCTATCTGCTGCATTCAACACTGTTAATCATCAAATCCTTCTGTCCACCCTTTCATCGCTGGGTATCACCGGAACTGCACTCCACCAGTTTGAGTCTTACCTCACAGGTCCTTTAGGGTTGCTTGGGGAGGAGAGGTATCCAAATAACATCAACTGGTCACTGGGGTTCCACAGGGATCGGTTCTTGGACCCATCCTCTTCTCTATATACACTACATCACTGGAACCCATCATTCAGGCACATGGGTTTTCCTGCTATTGCTGTGCTGATGACATGCAGCTCTACCTCTCATTTCAACCAGATGATCCAACAATACCTGCTCGGATCTCAGACTGCCTGACGGACATCTCAGCAAGTGTTACGTTATGATGTTTGTTTCTTATTGTGTTTTTCATAATATTTGTTTTCTGTTTGATGTTTTCTTTTTGAGTTTCAGATCGCCGCTGATTTGTTAAGTGTTGCCGCCTATCAGCGGTAATTGGGTGATCAGCTGGCGGTTCCTCATCAGAAGGCAGTTGGTGTGACTTCGGGCCGGTCGCACTGCTCCAGGCTTCCTGCTAGCCGCCAGAGCAAAATGTGTTTTTGAGTGTTTCATTTGATCGTTGGTTTAGTTTGGAATGTGGTAGAAATGTAGGAGAGACCTGCCTTTTTGTTTAAACCTTATTTTCGTGATGTTTATGTTAAGAGTAGTTAGGTTAGGTTGATTGTATATTTTTTTCTTTTCTTTGTGGTAGGTTATTTATTTTGCTGTTTTATTTTATTAGTCTTGTTTGTTATTTTGGCCTTCGGTCTCTCTGACAAAAGAACCACTGTATTATTCTTGTTTTCTCCCTTTATATTTCTTATCAGATGAATTGTATTGCTTCAATGTTATTTTTGGTTGGACCGTAGGTCCCTTAAGGAGATCTACTAATTACTGGTAGTTTTCCCCTTTGTAATTTACAATAAATTTACCTTATAATTTATTGTGATTTGTTTGGGTCCTTTTTGGTCTGACGGCCTGCCGGAAGTCTTTTGTCCTTTTTCTTTTATTTATTGTGTCTTACCCCTAGCGGACGTAATAAAATGGGGGCTCGTCCGTTTGACCGTTTCATCTAATTCATTCGTAAGTATGATTTACCTTGTTGGCGGTTTTTACTTGTGAAAGGGGGAGTGTAGTTAGTGTAACTATGGAGTTTAGTATCAAGGATTTTTAACAGTCTCCTACTGTAGAGTATTTACATGTCGTAAATCTGATTTAATCCTTGTCGCAGATTATTATGATATAGCCATATCTAAAGTGGCTACCAAAAAGGCAATAAGAGATGTTGTGCAGGAGAATTTAGTGGCGGCGGGGGTTTTGATAATTGAACTGAAGTCAAGGGATGTTGATGCTGTTTCTGTGATGGATGGCGATGGAGCAGAGGCTTCAGCTCAACTTCCGACGGTAGATCCGAATCCATTGGTAGGTCTAAACACAGCAGATTTGAAACTGGCAATACGGCTTAAAGAGCTTGATTTGCGAGTTAAGCAGCAAGAACATGATACACAGCTGCTGCGTGTCAGGCAGTGTGAACTTGAGGCTCGTCACATTTCACCTAGACCGGTGAGTGAATTAAAAGCCCCGATAGCGTCTGTACCTAGTGTTCCTCCTGTGGTTTCTCCTGTTCCACATTCCCCAAGTACGGGTAAGGTTGATATCAGTAGGCAGATTCGTTTGGTTCCTATTTTTAGGGAAACTGAGATTGATTTTTACTTCAGTGCGTTTGAGTGGATAGCTGTCGCTTTGCTTTGGCCAAGAGAGATATGGTCGCTCTTGCTGCAGTGCAGACTGACAGGTAAAGCTCAGGAAGTTTCCGCAGCTTTGTCCATCGAGGATAGTTTAAACTATGATATTTTGAAGGCCTCGGTTCTTAGAGCTTATGAGCTTGTTCCCGAAGCTTATCGTCAAAAATTCCGTGGTCATTTAAAAGCCGCCAACCAGACTTTCGTGGAGTTTGCCAGTTAGAAGGGAACTCTTTTTGATAAATGGTGCCAGTCCAGGAAGGTAAATGATTTCGAGCAATTTCGCAAACTTTTGCTATTGGAAGATTTTAAAAACACGTTGCCAGACAAGATTGTGGTACATTTAAATAAGCAAAAAGTAAACATGCTTGCGCAAGCCGCTGTTTCAGCTGACGAATTTGTGTTGACACATAAAAATGTTTTTGTTGCATCTGTGCACCGTGAATCTTCTCAATTTGGAGCTGAAAAAAATTTGAAAAACGATAACACCAAACCAAGCTGAATCACGTGAGTGTTTTTATTGTCACGAGGTTGGTCACCTCATTGCTGGATGTCCAGTTATGGAAAAGAAAAACCAGTCTCCGAGACGGCAGGCGCCGAAGAGTGTTGGATTTGCTTATGAGTCCGCCAGTTAGTTTTGATGAACAAGGAATTGATTCTGGATATGACCCATTTGTTTTTAGCGGATTAGTTTTTCTTACTGGACAGGAGAGAGATAAAATTCCCATTTGCATTCTCCGAGATACTGGGTCGGCCCAATCTTTTGTGCTTGGCAGTGTCTTACCGTTTACTAGGGATTCGTATTGTGGTTCTGATGTGCTGGTTCAAGGGATTGAATTAGGAATAGTCAGAGTTCCTTTACATCATGTAAATATTCGATCTGATCTCGTTTCCGGATTTGTTAAAATCGCTGTTCGTTCGCAACTGCCTATTAAAGGAGTTGATTTGATTCTCGGTAATGATCTGGCAGGTGAGAAGGTACTGCCATTTCCTGAAGTAGTTGAGAATCCGCTTTTTGAACCACGAAATGTTGTAGAGTCAGTTTCAAACCTAACTTCTGTATTTCCTGCATGTGCGATCACAGTCACGTAAATATAGTGACGTGGTTGAACTCTCAGACAGCTTCCTAGTTTCCCCTGACAGCGATGACATTTGCCAAGAATTCCCTGGAAATGTAGAACGTGGGCGCTCTGAGTCACTGTCCATCATACCTAGTGCTGAAACTGACCTGTCTTTGATTATTGATAGAGTCACTTTAGCGAGCGCACAAAAACATGACGATTCATTAGCTGGTTGCAGAGCTGCTGTTGTGAAAAAGGAAGATGCGTTTGAGAAACCCGTTGCTTATTTTTGGGATGACGGGTTGTTAATGCGAAAAAGAACGTCGGTGACTTCTGAATGTGAAGCTGATGCAGTTTATCAGATAGTCAAGCCCACTCAATTTCACTCACATGTGTTGATGTTAGCTCACGATCACAGTTTTTCAGGCCATTTGGGCATTTCTTTTGGCCTGGTTTAAGATCCGATGTTGTGAGATATTGCTGGTCGTCCCATACTTGCCAGATTGTGGGCAAGCCAAATCAGTCGATTTCTCCAGCACCTCTTTGCCCCATTCCTGTTGTTGGTGAGCCGTTTGAGCGGGTGATACTAGACTGTGTTGGTCCTTTGCCACGGACGAAGTCCGGATATAAGTTCATATTAACTATGATGTGCTCTAATACTTGTTTCCTGGAAGCTGTGCCGTTATACACCATAAAAACTAAGGGAGTTCTGCAAGCTTTAATGAAATTCTTTTTTACCTTCGGTTTACCAAAGGTTGTGCAGACCGATCAGGGCACAAATTTTATGTCTCGGTTGTTTAAACAAGTGTTATCACAGCTCAATATAAAACATGAAGTCTCTAGCGCTTACCATCCAGAATCGCAGGGCGCGTTAGAACGATTTCACCAAACTTTAAAGTCAATGTTGCGTACTTTTTGTGCTCAGTCAGAAAAAGAATGGGATGAGGGTTTACCCCTATTGTTGTTTGCTGTGCGTGAAACTCAGCAAGAGTCACTCGGATTCAGCCCTGCTGAATTAGTTTTCAGTCACACTGTAAGGGGGCCGTTGAAGTTCTTGAAAGAAAAAATGATGGGTTGTGAATCCAGTGGTGTCACCAATATTTTGGACTTTGTTAGTTCATTTCGTGAACGTTTGCATCGTGTGTGTGAACTAGCTCGTGCTTCTATGGCATCTGTTCAAGTAAAGATGAAAACCCGATTTGACATTTAACCAGGGCGACATGGTCTTGGTTTGCTTCCTGTCCCCGGATCGGCCAGGAAGTAATAGCAAGCATGAAAAAACCACCTGCAGCTCAACCTGGCAAAGACAGAGCTTCTCGTCTTCCCAGCCTCCCCATTATTACAGCTCCAGTTTACCATCCAAATGGGCTCATCAACAATAATCCCATCGGGCTCTGTCAGAAATCTCGAGGTGATCATTGATGATCAGCTGACCTTTAAAGATCATGTTGCAAAAACAGCTTCTCGTCCAGGCCCTTGTCATTTCTAGGCTGGTCTATTGCAATGCTTTTTTGGCTGGACCTCCAACATGTGCAATCAGACCTCTGCAAATGATTCAGAATGCAGCATCACGTCTTGTTTTCAATGATCCCAAGACAGCCCATGTCATACTACTTCTCATCTCTCTGCGCTGGCTTCCTGTCGTGGCTCTCATCAAGTTAAAGTCATTGGTGCTTGCCTACAGAACTGCCACTGGCTCCGCACCCTCTGCTCTCTGCTATGCGTCTATATCCCCTCCAGAAGTCTGCGGTTGGTAAATGAGTGGCGGCTCATGGTCCCATCGCAGAGGGGCACAAAATCACTCTCAAGGACGGTTTCTTTCACTGTACCCTGTTGGTGGAATGACCTACCTAACTCCATCCGGACAGCCGAATCCCTCACAATCTTCAAGAAACAACTGAAAACTCATCTCTTCCGTGAGCATCTAACTGCTGCCTCATAATAATAATAATTTAAAAAAAAAAAATCTATGCCTTTACTTTTTCTATTCTCTTATTATCCTTTATCACTTCCTGTCATAGCTTTTACTATTTTGAATGATGACTGAAGCCTTGTATATCAGGCACTTCTTATTGCCATCTTACGATAAATCACTTGTTGTATTCCTCAGCTGCAAGTTGCTTTGGATAGAAGCATCTGCCAAATGAATAAATGTAAATATAAATATAAATGTTTTATGGATTATGGACTCATGTTTTAGTTAAAAACATCTTGATGGATTTGTTTATTACAAACATGCAGCTTTTGGCTTCTCAATATGTTAACTGATGTACTAGAGTGGTGTGGATTACTTGTGGATTATTGTGATGTTTTTATCAGCTGTTTGGACTCTCATTCTGACGGCACCCATTCACTGCAGAGCATCCATTGGTGAGCAAGTGATGTAATGCTACATTTCTCCAAATCTGATGAAAAAAAAAAACTCATCTACTTCTTGGATGGCCTGAGGGTGAGCATATAATAGTTCATTAATAATAGCTCATTAATGGCATCACTGTGAAAACCCTCTTTTGGAATCTATATTTTTTAATAGTACAGAACTAGCAACCCAAAGGTCATGGGTTTGATCCCCAGGGTATGCAAAAACTGATAGAAATGCATACCTTGAATGCAATGTAAGTCACTTTGGATAAAACTGTCTGCCAAATGCATAAATGTAAATGTAAATTTTTTACATTTTAAATAAATAAAAATAACACAATGGTGAGTCTCTGAAGCCAATATGAAGTGTGAACTTATGAATAAAAATGAATGATTTCATTTTTAAATTGGATGTCGATTCTGTTTACGTTTCTGCGTCTCTGTCAAGACAACATTCAACCAAGATACTATATTATACATATTTTCCAAAGTTTATGTTTTAAACATTTTGAGAAAAACAAACATGCTTTTGCGTCTCAAATTCCAGCACGTTGAATGCAATAAGAGCGATTTCTAAAACAAACAGAGTCAGAGTCAAAGCGCAAACTGTTATATATCTGATTTAAACAGAATCTCTCTTTTACATAAATTAAATAATTTAAAAAAAAAAAAAAAAGTATTTTTGGGTGAACTATCACTTTTAAAAATGAGATTCATGCACAGCCTTAGTAATGAGGCCCAATCTTGATGTGTGAAAACACGGATTCACAACGTAAGCATGTGGGAGGATTAGTTTTGCTTTGAGATGTTTGCACATTTGACCTGACACAGCGTTCTTTAATAATCCCTATCAACATTAATTCACCTATCAACCGCTCACCTTGTTCAACGGTCCACAATAATTACACTGATGACCTTAAAAACCATCTACTGTAATGCTATTCTCTGATTATGTGTGCAGGTGAGCGGGTTATGAAGCTGTCTGTCTGGTTACATCAAACATCCAGTCGAGTCTGTGTGTTTCCTTTCACTACTGCGAGGCATGTGGCTAATGGAGCGTTAAAGATTAATGACAGCCTCGTTAAACTCTCATTAGAGCTGATCCTCGAGATGCGCGTTCATTGTTTACTTAGTCAGTATTAGCCAGAGGGAGCGAAGCAACATGGGAACATCCAAATGTATCACCTTAGTATTTAAAACAGCACAGATAATTGGAGTTGCTTTGAAATGAGGTAATTAAATCACATAATTACTCAAGAGTTTATTGAGATAAAACAAATGCAGACAGATGGTATCATACTTAAAAGCTTGTTATATTCAAAGTATGAGCATTAGTAACTGATTTAATTCATAATATTCACAGTACTTTACAAAAAGTAAAAATGGTACTTGTTTGTATGAGATATTAAGATACTAAGCCTAATTTAGACAAACAAGAATGTCTGTTTTGGCCTACTGTTCTGTTCTGGCTGGTTTGGCAGTTGTAAAGCTGTTGACCAACTAGCATTTGTTCGGGTCAGTTTGTTTCTTCATTGGAACAGATTTGGAGAAACGTAGCTTTGCATCACTTGCTCACCAATGTATCCTCTGCAGTGAATGGGTGCCGTCAGAATGAGAGTCCAAACAGCTGATAAAAACATCACAATAATCCATAAGTAATCCTCACCACTCCAGTCCATCAGTTAACATCTTGAGAAGACAAAAGCTGTGTGTATGTCCGAAACAAATCCATCATTAAGATGTTTTTAACTTCAAACCATTGCTAAAATACAAGTCCAGAATCCATAATAACACTTCCTCCAGTGAAAAAGTCTATCTCCTGTTGTCGTCTCACATCAAAATCCACCCACATGTGTTAAGAGCTGTTTTGGCTTGTAAACGGTGCTTGATCTGTGAAGATTTCTCTCCTGATTCAGACCAGATGACTTTTTCACCGGAGGAAGCTTTATTATGAATTATGGACTTGTATTTTAGTTAAAAACGTCTTAATGATGCATTGTTTCAGCTTTTGTCTTCTCAAGACGTTAACTGATGGACTGGAGTGGTGTGGATTACTTGTGGATTACTGTGATGTTTTTATCAGCTGTTTGGACTCTCATTCTGACGGCACCCATTCACTGCATTGGTGAGACAGTGATGCAATGCTACATTTCTCCAAATCTGATGAAGAAACAAACTCATCTACATCTTGGATGGCCTGAGGGTGAGGACATTTTTGGAAAATTTTAATTTTTAGGTGAACTATTCCTTCAAGATATCATTAAAAAGTTGCATGCAGAAAATTATGCTCACCTGTAGTTTAACTCTCACACCGTCAATGTTCAGCACCTTATTCTGCAATAAAAGAGAAGAGAAAAGAAAGATCAGTCTTGCAAGTCATGGATTTGAACAGCTCCCTGCTGATGTCTCATTACCGTTTAACTTTGGGTCACTGAGCACAAGTGGTTCTGCTTTCCTGGAAAGCACTGCAGATCCATCACGCTTTGAAGGTGAGACGTCAACAGAGAGTATGGCGCTTTCGACTTTGAACTTTTATTAAATCTCCAGAGATGCTACTGCCATGTTACACAGCTCTGTTCGGCTTCAATACAAAAGTCCAAAAATAGCACTTTACTATTTGAGCAAAAGTGTTCGTTTAAAAATAAATTCATATTTTTATTCAAGGACACATTAAATTGGCTAAAAGTGACAGTAAGGACATTTAGAGAACTTTCTATTCATCAAAAGAACTTTCTATTCATCAAAGAATCCTGAAAAATAAAATGTATCACAGTTTCGCACAAAAATATTGTGCAGCACAAGTGTTTTCAGCATTGGTAATAATCAGAAATGTTTCTTAAGCAGCAAATCAGCATATTAGAATGATTTCTGAAGGATCATGTGACACTGAAGACTGGAGTAATGATGCTGAAAATTCACAGGAATAAATTACATTTTGCAATATATTCACAAAGAAAACAGTTATTTTAAATTGTAATAATATTTCACTATTTTTACTGTATTTTTGATCAAATAAATGCAGACTTGGTGAGCAGAAGAGACTTTAAAAAAAATCTTACCAACCCCAAACATTTGAATGGTAGTGTTTATGTACTTTATAACATATAATTAGATACAAAATGATGCCACTATATCCAATTACAGTTACTGCTAATTTAAAACATTTATTACATATGATTCATATAGGATTTCAAGTTGCATGCATAGCTACTTTAAAACCTAAATTTAAAGCTCAACAACAACCACAAAAGAAAAACATAATTATACATTTAATCTCACTTACTTTTTGGATGTGTTGTTTGCAAAATGAAAATGCATTAGCATTAAATGTTTTCTTTTCTTTTTCTTAGAAATGAGTTTCCACTCAGTTCACAGATTTTCCCTGTGCACACTGCAAAAGACCCAACTAATCAATTATAAAATTTGCTGCCATTTACTTTAACGATCAGTTTATCCATTACTTGTTGCATCTTTGATGAGCATTAATAGAAACCCTTGAATTTCACTTACTACACTCTTAGAAGAAGGTTCTATATAGAATCCTTTTTAAGGGTTCAATCAAAAGAACCCTTTAGGGATCTTTGTAGCCAGGAAAAAAGTTCTACATAGAACCCTTTAGGGGTTCCCATCATGGGATCATTTTTGGGATTTAATTTTTGTTTTATTTTAATTCAATTTTAAGACTTAAACAGCTCATATAGCTACTTTATCACTAGAAAAACTGAAATAACTATAAGCATAAGACATCAAGGAGTTGTGTGATCATTTAAGACACTTTTATTAGCATTTACAATGACAAGCAATATATAACACAGCAATTCATAGTGCAACAGTTACAGGGATTAACATAAATCCATGTTTCTTTATTTATTTATACTTTTAAAAATATATATATATTTTTACCTGTCAACCTAAAATAGCACTCTCCATTTTAGAAATATTGTTTTTTCCAACCCCCTCCACCTTACTCACCCATCCAACATGTCAGTCACAAATATATGTTGATTGCTAGAAACCACAAAAAAAAAAACAATTGAATGTTAACTTGCACAAATAAATAAAGTTAACTTGCAAAGATAAATAAAAATAAATAAAATACATACGTAAAATTAGAATGTGAAAAGTTTGTCATCAAATAGTATATTAATGACACTCTTATTTTGCATCTCACCCCCAGGTCATTACCCTTTACCTTAAATAAATGTCAAGTATTTACTCCACATTCTCCTATAAACCTATAAACCAAATAGTCTGACTTTTTTTTTTTTGTATGCTGCAACTGTCCCCAGTTCTGTAACCCATGAAAGATGGTGAACCACATGTTTCTGAAAAGGGAGCTAAAAGACTAACCATAGTATTGTTTTTTATTTATTTATAAGCATTAAATATTAATTTTACATTCAGATAAGCATTTAAACAATAAAAACAAAGGACCCATGACAATTTCAGCACTGGGAAGGGCTAAATAGTGCTGACTGAAATTAACTGAGTGATGGATTTTGGATGCTCCATCCTGAACAAAAAGTAGACTGCAAACAGATACTTCTGGCATCTCTGTGTTATTGGTCAGTGACACATCCATTTGATGCTAACTCTCTTTTCGATGAGTAGGCTTGACATCCTAAAATGGGGATACAGGTCAGATAAACATTTATTAGACCTACTGTTCTCCTGTTCTACTGTACTCTCCGTACAGTACAACAGGAAAAAGAAAAGAATATCTCACAATTACATTAAAACTTAATTGAATTAGAGAGAAGTGTGGTGTTTTCATCTGAATGTAGATGACCAAACAAGTAATGCTGCACTCCAGAGTCCAGACCTGCAGTGACAGTGCAAAATATTTATTTATTTATCAATCATAAGAACTTGCATGATAAAAGGTGGAAAATAGAAAAAAAAAGAAGATATCAGTAACTTAAGATTAGCTGATTGATGAGTTTCAGTTGGTACTGTTAGGAAAAAGAAATAATGTACCTTTTGTGTTATTGTTTTGCAGCAGGTTGGTCATGTTTCCTCTGACTTCCACTTTTCAGCACTCTGATAACTTTAACAGTGCTCTCTGAGATAGATGAACATCTACAACAACCAAATACTGTGTGTTTAGAATAATATACAATTACTTCAGCAAAACAAATATTTATATTTCACTATACTATAACTGCAAACACCAAATACTCACAGTTATCCACAGAAAAAATGGAAACATCTCCATTCAGCTTCTCTCTTTATTCTTCTTGGTCTGAATTCATGTTTATAA
Organism: Spinibarbus caldwelli; assembly: GCA_039654775.1. Taxonomy (NCBI): domain Eukaryota; kingdom Metazoa; phylum Chordata; class Actinopteri; order Cypriniformes; family Cyprinidae; genus Spinibarbus; species Spinibarbus caldwelli. The sequence goes on along the minus strand of CM077256.1, from coordinate 28,835,016 downwards.
TAACGACAGTCTGACGGTGATTTGACCGAAGCTTTGTTTCATCTTTTCCTATACGTATAGGTCCAATACAATCAATTCACAACAGTTTTTATTAAGATACTTTAGGGGTTCATGTTAAAAATGACAAACCTCCCGGTGGAGAATTGCTCGCGCGCTTTTAGTGATCACTCTCGCGAGAGGCGCGCGACTGAAATGCGCCGCTGTGCAGACGGGACAAAACTGATCAGCGCATAGATACACGGTCAAGTTGTTTGCCGTTTATGTCAAAGATCATTTTATGCATCTGTTTGGATGGATGAGTTACAAGAATAGCCTTTTTAAATGAAAGACTGAAACTCCATATGAGCATGTTGCTCATCAATAAAAGAGCTGCATGGCATCTTGACACGGTAACTAAAGAACTTGCAATCATGTTAGTGTGCTGATTGAATAGAAGACTAGCGTATACCTATTAATAAACAGATAAAACTGTCCAGATTGCTATACACTGCTAGTACACGTATTTATACCTGATCAGTTTGTTGGTATAAATTAATAGGTTGATTCAGTGCAGATGTAAATTTTAAGTTTATTTTCTTCAGAATAAAGGTGTGTCAAAGTAAAATTGGAATAAAAACACAAATATAATGTAGTATAATCATTTTAAATAGCCTAATGTGTAAACATACATAAAGCATGGTTCAGCCCAAAGAACCCTTTTGTGCCAAAAATATAGAACCTTTTTGGCATAAAGAGTTCTTTGGAGTTGAGTAAAGAACCCTAGGGTTCTATATAGAACCCCAAAGAACCTTTTTTTCTAAGAGCATCTTTCTAGCAACTTTCAATGTTGATCTACAGGAAAACCTGTGGGAAAATGAAACCATGATGGGCATCATTTTCTCCTGTCATGCTTTAATTGGGTAAAGGTCTGTTTATAGGCCTTCTGGGAGCTGATCTTGATCTAAGCGGATGGAGAAGAGTTGATCCACACACCCTAATGAGTGTGAATACTATACACTCTCATTACAGCATCACTGTCACACCTAATGATGAGTGAGAAAATGAACAGCAGCATGTTTAAACACACACCAACAACTCACAAACACACGAATAGTCATCTGCTGTCAGCAGTTTACTGACTCGTTGAGATCAAGGCTAATAAAGTCATGGCAGGTCTGTTTTATTTCCCCTTTGTATGTACTGTATCTTCCTCTGTTGTAGCTGTAGAGGACAACAGGTTTTTCTGCTTGAGTAGTGCTAAAACCATTAAAAACAATAGCTAACAACTGAGCTGTCATCTTCAACGCCAAGGACAAACTCCTGGCATGTCTTGACATCAAACTGCCGCAGTCGCAGCGCTGAAGCACAGTAAATTGGAAGGTGTGACACTTTCCTAAAAAAGCTCTGTTTTGGTCTTTCTCTGCTAAAGCAGCGGGATGTCAGGACTCGGGTCAGTACAGCTGTCATTGCATCAGAATATGACGGTAGTTGCTGGTGATGCATCATAATAAACCTGCTGTCACACTGAACAGCAGAAACTCACATGACACACCGAGAAAAGATAATTCAGGAACAAACCAGAACAACATGACCAGCATGAGAAGCAATACACCACACATTACAGTGATTTAACACGGTTAAGAGGGCTTCTGAGGCACTATGCAAAGTATTAAATAAAACTGTAGTAAGAGCAATAAAAAAAAGTATGCCTATAAAAGTATGGTCATAAAATAAAATAAAATAATATAATATAAAATAAAATAAAATAAAATAAAATGCCAATATTACAATTATATTGGACTACTGTTTTGTCATAATAAATTATATAAATATATAAACAACATATGAATACAATAATAATACAATAATAATAATAAATTAAAATTGTATGTTTAATTTATACATATATATATATATATATATATATACAGGGGCGGTTTATCCATTAGGGCGATCGGGCACCACCAAAGTTCAATTCAATTCAATCACAATTCAATTCACATTCAATCACAGTGTTACACTAGCTTTCACTCTTCTATACTGTATGTTCTGCCTCTGGAAATATAGTCCAACCAGCGTCGAGTCCCGTTCTGTGTAGTACCGCCCCTTTTTGGGCGATTTCTGTCAAACTGAGAATCGCCCCGAGTGTTCCCACAGACTTTCATACAAAGATTTTTTTTTTCTTCAAACTGCAGGCACTGCAACGCAATCTCTATGGGTTCCGGGAGGGCTAGCACTAACGTGCTTTCGTCATCATGCGTAACCTTAACTTGTGCAGCGATTGGTCGGAACAAACATACCGCTAATAAGAAGAAATATGAAGTCAGGACTAGTCTGTATGGGCTGAATAAAGAAAAAGAGTATCTTACCAGTGAAGTTTTGATGGATGACGATTGTAATGGAGGTAAAGACGATTATAGTCAGTGCCATACATGAATCGTAACTTACATTATTAGACGCTCGCGAGTCCGTTATTATTAGTGTGCAAATAAACAAACCGTGTATATGCGCTCTCTGATAGCTTTATGAACACATTTCAGTATGATCGCATGTCTGCCAAGAGTTTTATAATGGACACTCGCTGAAGAAGCGTGTTTTTATAGAAGTTTGCTATGGACAGTGGTTGTTCACTGGTCAGTCATGTTGAGCTGCCTTCAGATCACCACACTCAACAAATTCATGATGTTTTTATTTACTTTTTTTAATTTGTGTTTTGCTCTGTTTAATAATTCTGAATACAGATCTGTGTATATTTATTAAGGCGACTGGGATAGTGGTATGTTGGCGTCTCCGTGTGGTCCTGCTTGGTACTGCGGTTTGACTTGTAGTTATTTATATGTATAGAAAATGGTCTAAATGTAACATTTATTTATTTTTCTCACAGATTTTGCTGTTGCTCTGTATACATCAATTTTGAATTATTATTAAAATTAAAATGTTTTCATTTTTCTTGAAAAAAGCTTGCAGAAAATATAGTTTTGTGAGAATCATCCTCAATCCTGAATTTGGTAAAACAATTTTCTTTATTAAAATGTTTCATGTCTTAATCCTATTCTTTTTGTTATACTGGGATAAATCATATCGGGATGCATGCTAAAATTTTTGGATGTGGCGCCCCACCTAGAAAGCCGCCACTGTGTGTGTGTGTGTGTGTCTGTGTGTGATATATATATATATATATATATATACACACACACACACACACACACACACACACACACACACATATATATATATATATATATATATTGCATAGACAGGCCTAATATTTTGTCTAAATAAATTATACAATTTATATATAAATTAAAATGACACAACCTTCTATTTACACCAAAAAGTATGCCAATACAATTTTAATTTATCATCTAATTCTCTAATTATTTTATTTATAATCTGTGTGTGTACAGAAAAATAATGCATGATACAGAAATTTTTATGTCATTTATGACAATTATTTACCCAATATTAAAATTAAAATGATGTAATATTAAAATTCTGGCTAATATGATAAAACAAAATTATTTTCATGTTATGGGGGAAAAGCAAAAAAACAAAACAATAAACATCCAATATTAAACCTCCTACTGTCAGCCTTGTGTGGTGTGTCATGTGTTTCCCTCTTTGCCCTTATTTGGTCCTTCCTGTTCCTGTCCTCGTCAAGTTTGATTGTTATGATTTCTTTCAGATGTGTGTGTCTTATTATCGTGTGTATTTAGTTCCTGCCTGTTTTGTTCATTTTTGTCTGGTCTACTCGTTACTCCCGGTGTTCCTGTCTGTTCCAGCCCTGCCTTGTCTGTTTTGGATTTCATTAAAGACTGTATTTTTGAGTTATTCCTCGTCTCCCTCGTGTGTGCACCGTGACATCTACTATACATATATATATATATATATATATATATATGCCTACATATTGTGTAGGCATATAAATAAATAAATAAATAAATACATACATACATACATACATACATATATATACTGTATATATATATATATATATATATATATATATATATATTTATTATTATTATTATTATTATTATTTTAAGTATGCCTACACAATGTGACCATTAGTTAAGAATAAAAATAAAAAAATAACTATTATTGGCCAATAACCAATATGTTACCAATATAATATGCATCCCTAATAAATACACAATTCTTTCACAATGTAATACAGTTCTGTGGGAGTATTTGCATGGCCCATTAATATACAAAATATATAATATTAATATGCAATAGCATGGCCCATTAATATATAATATATGGTTACAGGTGTGTCATTTTGCAATGACCTCAAACTCAGATCATCCAATTAGAGCAGAGTCAGAACTCTTCGTTTTATAATTCATCACAGTCCTACTTTGACTTCATGTGATAATAAGATGACGTGGCTCACTGTAGTCTTAGTACAGGTGGAGGTCAGATTCATTGTGAAGGCGATGATGCTCAAGGTGTGCATTGTTAAGGAAGAGGGTCTCTGGGCACTCGTTAGTTTGGGTCATAAAAAGGGAGGACAGAAATCAAGTGACTCAGTGAACACCTACACTTCTGCTTTCTGAGCCTGAGAGCCCATTACTTATGTAAGACTCTGGATTCACTGTGTCATCAGATCTGCATAGAGAAACAGCCACAGCCTTCAAGACAAACACTTGTGAGAACAGAGTTGTAAAAGTGTGATTAAACCCAGTGACAGGAAGCAGACCCACATTACAAACAGTCTCCAGAGAAAATCGGCAACAGAACAAGGATCTGATTTAATTTCCGCTCATTTCAAATTAGGCACATGAGTGGATTTCGATTATTCATCAGCATTATTATTAGATCCAAAATGATGTTACTGCCAAAAACTAATAAGTGTTGAATTATTACAAAAATACAAGCCTACTTTTTTTGACTGAATAAATAAATAATTTATACACACACATTTTAAATAAATTCATATATATATATATATATATATATATATATATATATATATATATATATATATATACACATATACATATACATATATATATATATATATACACACACACACACAACTTTTTTACTATATACTACTATTTAGATTTTGTCTAAATAAATTATATATGTATTTCATATATATAACTTAAAATTAAACAAGCCAAATATTTAGACAAAAAAGTAACCCTATATATTTTGACTTGTGTGTGTATATACTATATACTAAATTAATAGACTAATATACTAATATTACATAGATAATATATAAAATTAGATTTAACATTTTTAAAAACTAAAATTAAATTGTGTCTATGTGTATATAATATAGAATATTATATAATTAAATATTAGGCTCGTGCAATATATATATATATATATACAGTGCCTTGCGAAAGTATTCATACATAACATTTTGTTATGTTGCAGCCTTATGTTAAGCTGCTTTAAATTACTTTTTTCCCACATTAATCTACACTCCATACACCATACTGACAAAGCAAAAACAGAACTGTCACAACTTCGTAAATTTATTAAAAAAAAAAAAAAAAAAACTGAAATAAGTACATTGCATAAGTATTCATACCCTTAACTAAATATTTAGCTGAAGCAACTTTACAGCCTCAAGTCTTTTTTTGTTTGATGTGACAAGCTTCAGCATTTGGCAATTATCTGCCATTCTTCTCCTCATCTCTTTACCTCTCAAGCTCTGTCAGGTTGGACGGGGGCAGATGCACATTTTCAGGTTTCTCCAGAAATATTTGATTGGGTTCAAGCTCAGGCTGTGGCTGGCCACTCAAGGACATTCACAGAGTTGTCTATAAGCCACTCTTGCTGTGTGCTTAGGGTCATTGTCCTGTTGGAAGGTGAACTTTCTGCCCAGTCTGAGGTTCTGAATGCTCTGGACTGGTTTTCATTAAGACTATCTCAATATTTTGGTGCATTGAGCTTCTCTTCTACTCTGATGAGTTCCTCAGTCCCTGCCGCTGAAAAACAGCCCACAGCATGAGACTGATACCAGCACACTTTACTTTTGGGATGGTACTCAAACATGATGCTTAGAATTGAGGATCATCAGACCAGATAATCTTGTTTCTCACAGTCTGAGGGTCCTTCAGGTGCTTTTTTTGTAAATGTCTTCACTGAATTGAGGATTGAATCTTGCCACGCCAAAATAAAGCCCAGATTGGTGGAGTGTTACAGTGATGTTTGTCCTTCTGTAGATTTCTCCTATCTCTACATATGATCATGGAGCTCAACTAAAGTGACCATCAGGTTCTTGTTCACCACACCAACCAAAGCCCTTCTCCATCAGTTGCTCAGTTTGAACAGATGTCCAGCTCTAGGAAGAGTCGTAGTTGTTTCAAACTTCTTCCATTAAGGGTAACAGAGACTACATGCTTCTGTGAACCTTCAATGAAGCAGAATTTTTTTCTGAACACTTCCACAGATGTGTGGCTTGATGAAAACCTGTTTCTGAGCTCTACAGGCAGTTCTTTTGACCTCAGTGCTTGGTTTTTGCTCTGATATGCATTATCAGCTGTTAGACCTTTTATTAAGACATGTGTGCCTTTCCAAATCATACTCAGTCAATTAAATTTGCCACAGGTTAACTTCACTCGAAGTGTAGTAACATCTACAAGCAATATGAATGCTCCTGAGCTAAATTTCAACTGTCCCAGATAAGGGTATGAATACTTACGCAATGGAATCATTTCAGTTTTTTATTTTTAATAAATTTGCAAAGATGTTAAAAACCTGTTTTTTGTTTTACAATTATGGTGTATGGAGTGTAGATTGATGTGGAAAAAAAAGTAATTTAAAGCAGTTTAACATAAGGCTGCAACATAAAACGTGAAAGAAATGAAGTGGTATGAATACTTTCGCAAGGCACTGTATATATATATACACATTACATTACAAACAGTCTCCAAATTAAATCTGCAACAAAGTGTGGAACTGATTTAATTTCTGTTCATTTGAAATTAAGCACGAGTGGATTTTGAATATTCATCTGCATTATTTTTTAGATCCAAAGCGAAGCACAAGCAGCGTATTCTTTTCCACACATCTGTGCAAGTTTACATTGAGCAGAACTGGCCTAATGAATCTAATTAATTCACACAGCAGCGTTTCTGTAGGGAAGGTTCAGTCGATCACCCGTCTTTCAGCAGGTGACGCTATATTCAATCCTGACAGCTACACCAGCAGCATTGAATGGCTCATTTATTTAATGATAGTTTTGCCTCTTCCTATCATCAGACAGGTTGATTGATTGGTGAAATGAGAGCCGTTCTGACAAAACATCATAGTGAAGCAGACTGATACAAACACAGGGATGAGGCACTACACTGATGGATTGATGAAAGTGAACTTATTCCATGCTTTTGTAGTCTATTATACTATTATTTTTCTTCGGTATATTATCACCTAATGCATTTCTGATTTACCAACTCAAAAACTCACTCAAAAGCTAAACCAACTGTGGTTGGTCGCTGTGTAAGTCGGTTTCTACTGATAAATAATTATTTATCATTAATAATGAGGAATAAATATTTATCATTAATCAATTATGGATGCACCAACACATAAATTCAGTCTGATATGATAAAAATACAATTATTTTCATGTTATGGCCAAAAACCTTAATAAATAAAGCCTTAATCATTCATGTATATTACAATTAACCATCTGTTAATCCATTTATATCCATTTTATATATATATATATATATATATATATATATATATATATTATGTCCAAAAAACAAGAAAATTATATTGGCCTACTATTTTTTAATACTGTATATATATATTTAATATATTTTATTACATTTTATTTATCTAAATTAGTTTTTGATATATATATATATATATATATATATATATATTATTTTGCCTTGGGTTATTATAGTTAACTAAAACTAAAAGCATAAAAAATATTTTTGTTACTTCAAATAAAACAGATCTTAACTGAAATAAAATAAAATATACAAAAAAAAAACTTTAAACTTATGTTCTTTCATCTATTTTCCAGCATTTCTCATTTTCGTTCAGTTTAACTTCATGTACTAAAATAACTAAAACTAAAGCTGAAATAAAAAATTATTAAAACTATATAGACATATTTAAAAACAACAATTACTAATAAAAATGACAAAAGCACAACCAAAGAGAAACGTAGCTCAGGTTCAAGTGTATCAAACTAACGGTCATATAAATGATTAATGTCACTGAATAATATTCAATAGTCCATTATCTGCAGCACAATAATGTTCATCTTTAGAAAGGTCATAAAATCTATTAAATTAAGAAGGTCTTCATAATATAGTTAAATGCCCCACATATAATGATAAAGAATTGATTTATGGAGTCACTGAGACGGATTCACTCATGGATAAAAAGCCTTATATATAATCAGTAATGCCAAGTGACCTGACGCTGCAGAAAATATCCAACTACTTCAACTCAAAGACTTGCAGCCTTACATTTTTAAATTTAAAACCATTCCTTCTTTTCAGTTAATTTTAATTATATTAAACTGACTTTAGAAATTGAACTGAATTTCATATAACAAGTTGAAATTGGTTAAATTATTTTGAAGCAAAGTAATGGAAAAACATAAATAGCCTTGACTTTTTGCAAACTTTTAAGTATCAAATTAGTTGAACAAAAAATTACTTTTTTGTTAAATTGTAAACAAAACAACGATTACTGGTGTAAGTTTTGTTTTACAAGAAAATACTTTTTAAATTAAAAAGTTGCAAATTTTTAAGTTATTCAAATAGTTTGTAGACTATTAAAAAAATCGAAGTTAAAAAGATTATTGGAGTATGTTTTACAAGAAAATACAATATCAGTTTTTCTACTTCAAAATTTCACGTTTAATTCAGTGTTACTTGCAGTTTCTTAGCAATTATTTGTGAAATTTAGTAGCAGTTTCTGAGTGAAAAAAGTTTCTACACCAAAGTCATTTCAAGACATTCTTTCTGTTCATTTTAATTATATAAAAATGACACAAAAAATAAAGTTTATAAATATATATATATATATATATATACAGTGGGTACGGAAAGTATTCAGACCCCCTTCACTTTTTTCAATTTTGTTACGTTGCAGCCTGATACTACGATTGTTTAAATTCATTTTTTTTCTCATTAATCTATACTCTGTACCTCATAATGATGAAGTGAAAACAGAATTTTAGAAATGTCTGTAAATTTATTAAAAAGAAAAACCTGAAATATCAGATTTACATAAGTATTCAGACCCTTTGCAACAACACTTGAAATTTCGCTCAGGTGCCTCCCATGTCTCTTGATCATTGCAGAGATGTTTCTACACCTTGATTGGAGTCCGCCTGTGGTAAATTAAATTGATTGGACATGATTTGGAAAGGCACACACCTCTCTGTAAAAGGCCTCACAGCTGATAATGCATATCAGAGCGAAAACCAAGCCATGAGGTCAAAGGAACTGCCTGCAGAGCTCAGACACAGGATTGTATTGAGGCACAGATCTGAGGAGAGCTACAAAAAAAATTCTGCTGCACTGAAGGTTCCCAAGACCACAGTGGCTTCCATAATTCTCAAATGGAAGAAGTTTGGCACAACCAGGACTCTTCCAAGAGCTGGTCCCCAGCCAAACTGAGCAATTGATGGAGAAGGGGCTTGTCTAGACTGGTGACCAAGAACCTGGTGGTCACTCTAGTTGAGCTCCATGATCATATATGCAGATGGGAGAAACCTACAGAAGGACAAACATCACTGCAACACTCCACCGATCTGGGCTTTATGGGAGTGTGGCCAAACTCAATCCTCTCCTCAGTGAAGACACATGAAAACACACTTGGAATTTGCAATAAAGCACCTAAAAAACCCTCAGACTCTGAGAAACAAGATTACCTGGTCTGATGAACTTCAATTCTAAGCATCATGTTTGAAGGTAACTGGCTCTTCTCATCACCTGCAGAGTAGCATCCCAAAAGTAAAGTGTGGTGGTAGCAGCCTCATGCTGTTGGGCTGTTTTTCAGCGGCAGGGACTGAGGAACTCATCAGAGTAGAAGAAAAGCTCAATGCACCAAAATTTTGAGATAGCCTTAATGAAAACCGAGTCTAGAGCATTCAGAACCTCAGACTGGGCCGAAGGTTCACCTTCTAACATGACAATGACCCTAAGCACACAGCCAAGGCAACACAGGAGTGGCTTAGGGACAACTCTGTGAATGTCCTAGAGTGACCCAGCCAGAGCCCTGACTTGAACCCTATCGAACATCTCTGGAGAGACCTGAAAAAGGCTGTCAACAGACGGTTCCCATCCAACCTGACCGAGCTTGAGAGGATTTGCAAAGAAGAATGGCAGAAATTCCCCCAATCCAGTTGTGCAAAGCTTGTTGCATCATACCCAAAAAGACTTGAGGCTGTAATTGCTGCCAAAGGTGCTTCAGCTAAGTACTGAGTAAAGGGTCTGAATACTTATGTAAATGTGATATTTCAGTTTTTTCTTTTTAATAAATTTACAAACATTTCTAAAATTCTGTTTTCACTTTGTCATTATAAAGGACAGAGTGTAGAGTAATGAGAAAAAAAAAAAGAATTTAAACAATTGTAGTATCAGACTGCAACATAACAAAATTGAAAAAAGCGAAGGGGGTCTGAATACTTTCCGTACCCACTGTATATATATATATATATATATATATATATATATATACTTTTATAACTTAAAAATGAAGCTGAAATTGATTTAATTATTTTGAGTTAAAGTAATGGAAAAACACATGTTGCCATGACATTCCTTCTCATTTTTTATGTGCACAAGGTCCAGAATCATGTTTATTTTACAGACAGAGCAGCTTCATTCGCTGTTAGGAATCAGAGATGAGATGCTGAGGATGAGCAGTATACTGTACATCAGACTGACATTACAGCTGCAGGAGGCAGAGAGCAGCTCAACACTCTCCTGATTTAATTACCATCAGACACCTGGGCGTCCCAGCGGCAGACACACACATATACACTATTTATGCAGCTCCACTTCAGCCTGTCATAGATTTCAGACAAACTATCTCACTGTAGCTTATACAGTAGGAACAGTGCAGGGATTCTTTTCTCAATTTTACTCTTGCATGCAACAGTGTAAAATAAGTATCACTAAGATACTATTACAGTTTTTATTTACATTTTGAATTAGTTTTCATTTTAATTTTAGTTAAAGTTTTCTTTTTCTTTCTCGTTTCTTTTAAAGTATAATTTTATTGTGTGTTTTTGTCATTTTTATTCTTTTTTATACATCTTTACAGGTATTAAGTTTCTTTAACTGTGGTCATTTTACTACAAGTTAAACTAAATGAAAATGGTAATTATGAAATAAAATAAGTATTATTATTCTATTTCAGTTTAAGTTTATTGTTTTGTTTTTGTTTTAAATTTTGTTGTGTTTTTGTCATTTTTATTATTTTTAAATGTCTACATAGTTTTTATTAATTTTATATTTTAGTTTTAGTTATGTTAGTGCAAGTTAAACGAACTGAAAATTGTAAATTTAAAGTTTTTTATATATTTATATTTTTATATATTTATTGCAGCAGTGTTATTTTAGTATCATTGTGATACTATTATGATTATTAATATTTTGAATTAGTTTCTATTTTATATTTACTGTTTTAATTATAATTTTAGTTAAAGTTCAGTGATGTTGTTGTGCTTTTGGCATTTTTATTAAAATTATCATTTTTATTTTGATCTTTTTATTTTAAATATTACTTTACAGTTTTTAGATTTATTCATTTTATTAAACTAAATGAAAATGAGAAATGTTTCCATGCCAATTAGCTGAAATAAAATACTTTTAATATATGTTAAAATAATATTTTTATATTATTTTACAATATTTTATTCTGTGTGGTTAATATTTACTTTAATTCAAGTAACAAACCATTTTTTATGGTTTAGTCTTATAATAACCCTGTCTTGAGTCTCTCTGTCTCTCTGTAGAGGTGAGCGGGTTTAATGCTCCTCTTTGAAGAATGAAGTGGTAATGAGAGTCACAAACCCTGAAAGCTCAAGCTATAATTTCACTTCTTTCTCTCATGCAACAGTCGCAGCAGTTTTTCAGCATTTTTGGTCTTTCTTCTTCTTTCAGGTTTTTCCTGTGTCTCATTAGTCCTGCCTTTAATTCATTTAAACTTGAAGACAAGTAAATCTGCTGAAGCCCAATCATTCTCATTCTTTTTCCACCTGTAAATATGTTTTGGGAAACTATTAGAGCTGGATGATAAATATTTAATATTCATAATGATTTGATGGTGATATAAAGTTAAGCAACATCATGAATATCATAGTGCATGTAATGTGCTTTTCATTTGCCCATTAAGTTTCCATAAGAGCATGTCATTACTCTAGTTTTGTGGCTCATGAGCGTGTGATCACTTTTAATGGTTTTCATTTTAATAATGTCTCTGAGAAAATTAGTTCAAACTGACAGCTTCAAAGAATCAATTCAGTGAACACGGATTTATTTGAATCATCACTCAAAATAATGTTTGGGTTCAGATAGATTTTTTATGTTTTTTTTTGTTTTTTTTTAAGTCTCTTATGTTTACCAAGTCTGTATTTATTTTATTTTATTAAAATACAATATTATGAAATAATATTCCAGTTAAAAAATGTTTTCTATTTGAATATATCTTCTTTTCTGTAATGTTTTTTAATCTATTTACATCATCTATACATAAAAATACACTGAAAAATAGCAACAGAACAGTGTGACTCATCAATCTTTCGTTTGACTCATAGTTCATATGAAAATCTATGAGCATTAATGGGTTAAGCGCTTTGTTCCAGTTTTTCATAAGTCTTCAGCATATCCTGGTCATCTGTTGAGTAAGATTCGTTTGGCAGGGTCTAAACGAGAGGATGGGTCTGTGATGATCTGAGCTTCACCCAAGATGCTTCAAAGCACAGCCTGAGAAGATGAACAGATGCCTAACTGACACAGACTCACTGCAGACAAACAAAGCTATATATCTCACAGATATCTTATATATATATAAGTGTATAAAAGATAGGCTATCTTAATTCAAGCCATATAATGATTGTAACATGCTGAAACATATTAATATAATAAACATAACACACTGACAGCTCTTATTAACATAGCAGTCCGTCGATTACCATAAATCATCTGCACATAAGGTATTAAACTGCTCAAAAAATACGTTCCAATACTTTCTCTTGCAATTGTATCGTTGGGTAATTATACTGTGTATTAACTGCAGGCATCAGTGAGCTGTTATTAATATGCGGGGCACTGAAACCACTTTTGAATGTGCGCACGCAACCATTTTACTTTCACTTTCGAGAATCGCGATCACGTTTATACTATGGAGCGGCAGTACTTACCACACATTTTACAAGATTAGAAGTTTGTCAGTGGTGCTCAGGATCTGCAAATCATTCGCCATCGTCCTATCATTCATCTCTCCTTACTCTGTTGCTGGTAAGTGAAATTGCATGTACTGTAATGTAACACTACCGCTAGCATGCGGCTAACTATACGACCCTTTAGTGGCTCCGTAGAACGCGTTATTCGTTTTCCGTGCCTTTCCCAGTACGCATTCAGCACACACCTCTAACCCAGTCGGGGATATTTGTGGTCCACACAGAACTCTTATTTGACATCGTTCTTAGTTGCAAGTCTACAGTGTGTGCATGAGACAATGTGTTCTGTTGTCTTTGACAGGTTTTAAGTGCGTTATTGGCAGCGCTACCCTCTACTTAATGTTACGCGTCACCACCCCATCAGTACCGAAATCATGGGGACTTTTTTAGACAATAATCGCACAACCTATTCGATATTCTATGAATAAATCAACTAATCGAATATTCGAAAATCGTGACCCATTCCTAATATATATATATATATATATATATATATATATATATATTAAGGCTGTCAACGTGTGATTAATCTAAAAATTTTAACGCGTTAATATTTTTTTTAACGCAAATTAATCGTTTGATAAGGTTTGAACTTCTTGCCGTCATCGCAGCGCGGAAGGTAATCTATCATTGCCTGCGTCCCAATGTGCATACTATCCATCCTAAATTGTATGTGATATTACTAATTTCCAATACTATTTAGGGCAGATAGGTTGGATAGTATGCACATTGGGATGCAGGGATTGTGTGATTAGGAGGCGCCGGGCTAGACAAAAGTGAAGCGAACGCGGAGAGAGAAAGCAAGTTTGTCCAAGAGAGAGAGAGAGAGAGAGAGAGAGAGAGAGAGAGAGAGAGAGAGAGAGAGATACGTATACTCACATGTGATAAGGGTACAGCGAACTAGTGTTGCCATGTTGTGGCACAATTGGGCTATTTTGAAAACACAGTCGCGGGAAAAATTACAGAGGCGTGGGTTGCGTTTTTTTGGGCTACTTTTATAATGTACCGCGACCGCCCTAAGTGTACACATGATCGCAAAAGGAAGTTATTACAAACACTCGATGGTGGTTTGAAGTGAGTTCTGAGTAAAAGTGTACTATTAATCTCATAAATTGTCTTATGTAGCATGATGCTAATGTTAGCTCTAATGCAGCTGCAGAACAGGTCCAATTCTTCTTCATAATGCATTTTGTCATAATACTTCATGTAAGGTCGCAAGAAAATGTTTTGTTGTATTTATTTAGAAATACTTTTGATAATAGTTGGATAAATGTATGAAGCGATGTGGATTTGGTAAACGTTTTATTGCCTGTATAAAGGCTGATAATGGCTGAATACAAACAAAAGAATAATGATAAAAGAATAATAAGGATTATGTCTCATACCTGGCGGAGGTGTGAAAGGTTCTGTTTCCATAAACTAGTCTGTCATGCATTTCTTTATTTCAACACATTTACAGGTAAATCCTAGTATTTTAAATTTGCGATTAATTGTGATTAATCACAATCCATGACTGTTATTAACTCGATTAAATTTTTTAATCGATTGACAGCACTAATATATATATATATATATATATATATATATTTCAGTAAAGCATTCTCTAAATACATGACATTGTTTTGATGACAAATAACATTTGCAATTAACATTTACTCTGTCTTCAGATGTTTCACAAAATTATTTGTCTGTAATTCCAGCAGTGATATTTTAGTACAACTGAGATGCTAATCGTGATTTTAAATTTTTATGTCTTTTTTAATTGTATATTTTAGTTTTAGTTATTTTAGCACAAATTCAACTAAATGAAAATGAGAAATGTTGCCTTTAAAGTATAAAGATTTTTAATATTTTATTCTATTTCAGCTGAAGTTTTACGTTTAAGCCTTTCCACATTTCACTAAATTATTTGTCTGTAATTCCCAGGTTGTTTTAAACTAATTAGCTAAAATAGTGTGTGTGTGTACGTACACACATATAGTACTCTTAATTGATTAAAGCTAATTGAAAAATAGTCTTATTAAAAAGTATTAATTCATACATTTTACTGAAAATACCAGAGAAATTTAAATTTGTAATTTCCAGGCAGATAATGAATGAATGAATTAAAAAAAAAAAAAATCACATAAAATACTGATAAATGACATATGGGGTCAATAATAATTTGAAATGTATAATAATTTAGAATTAATTTATAATAATAGATTATAATGTGAAATTATATTGCAAATAAATCTAATTTATTTGAAAATCTTTTTCATTAAAGCTACTTTTAAAGTAATTTCTTTTAGACACAAATAAAAAAAAACTATTAATGAAAAAAGTATTAAAAATAAACAATACATTAAAAAATAATAGTTTGGAATTATTACATTTAAATTATGAATATATATACACATTTAAAACTGTAATTAAAATATATGTTTTTGTGGTAATGAACAAAAATAAACTACTCCCAGCACCAAAAAACTGAAATAAATAAATAAATGATTTTTTTTTTTTTTTTTTAAATAGTATTGTCAAGGTGTTTGGCCACTGGCAGCTGTGTGTTAAATGCGGGTTTATGGTTGTCCGTGTGTCTGTGTGTGGCTGTAAGAGCTGCAGGTCACTGCAGTAAGTGCTGTGTGAACGGACATTCTCATAATCAACCCTAACGACCTGCTGTGTTCGGATGCTGACAGGTGCTTATTAATATTCATCACCAGCAAATGCATAAAGACGCAAAAGCTGCTGGGCAGGGCCAGCTGTCGCTCAAACTCTCAAAACCTGACAAAGCAACTTCTCATGGATATTCATTGGCACTCGCCTGTAGAAAACTCCAGAAGAGCTGAGCGAACGCCTCCACCACGTTTTTCCTGATTTCCTGCTTTATGTGCAATTAAAATAATAATTAATTTAGCCACTGAATGTATTAAGGATACATTGTGAACCTCTGAATGTATCTGTTGCTGTGCCATTTTCTTAATCATGCACAAAATAGTGTAATTGACCTTTTCAGCAGACCTTAAATGATTGATGAAATGACGCGTCTCTGACACTTTGCCTATAAAGAAGCATCGGCTCACTGCTAGTCTCTGCATTTACATCCACATCTTTCTTAAAGCATAAGTGGGGCTCAATAATAAGGATGGCCTTATCGATGGGCTGAAAATCACAAACCTATCAGTGACATTTTGGATTAATTTTGCATTTCATTATGAATTTATAGTTGTCCTGAATTTGCATTACAGCTATATAATTTCTATGCATTATTTGTAAACATTACATTTATTGACAAAAAAAAAAACTACACTGTAAAATATTATTGTTCAAAATTGTAAATAAAACAATGATTGCTGAAGTACATTTTACCAGAAAATACTTTTTCAGCCTTTCTACTTCAAAATTTCATATTTATTACTAATTCTTTGTAATTCTTTGTGGAATTTTCTAGCAATTTCTGAGTGGAAATGGTTTCTATGACTTTTTTCATGTTTGTTAAACCCAATTAGCTACAATAATACACATTTTATGTACTATATATGTATATGAATATGTAGTGTATAAAATTAATAATATGTTAATAATTATATATATCACATACATTTATAAAATATTAATTTTAATAATATTAACTCAAATTAATAAAACTGTCAGTGTATTATTATTAATATTGTACAATTATAACAGTGTAGAATTATTAAATTATATTAAACATACAAGTAAAATAAATAAATGTAAAATATTTTTAAATAAAATACATTAAATAAATATCATACACTAAACAATATTTGTTTAGAAATATTACATTTCATTTATGAAAATAAATATACATTTTAAATAGTATAATTGTAAGGATTTATTTATTTATTCATTCATTCATTCATTTTGTGGTAAGGTCAGCAATGAACAAAAATGAACTACTACCAGCAAAATAAAACAAGGAGCATAATACTTGCCAAATATTAAATCCTAAACTAGAACACCATTTTTGCACTTTCATTTTAAACGTATATTCAGCCCAATCTATAATACTTGACTTTCCAGAAGGCAGAGCACCAAAGCGAACCATGCTGCGATTACACTTTCTCATTAGCCTCGACAGCACTGGAAGCATTTCTCGTTAATGGACAGAAAATTACCTCTGTCATTAGAGTTGGTCGTTGGGTTAGTAGCACCTTTGAGTAATTAACCATTTCCCTTAAAGAGGTAATTATGTGTATCAAGGCAAATATTCACTGTATTCGTCGCTGTCTGTGAAACCAAAGACAGGAAGAGCCAGTTACAAACACACGCCGCTAATTAACTCTCAGGGCATTTGTGGGTTAATGGATTGACATGCATTAAAGAGTTTGCAGTCAGTTTATTCTGCTAAACTGAGTATACTCTGGTGGTTTGTGTTTTATCATATAGAGTCCAGTCTGAAAGATGTCGTACAACAAGCCACAAAACACAAATAAACACATGCATGTTAAATGACAATCCAGCCTACTTCCATCAGTATGTTTTAACATGTAACATTATTTAGCATGTTGTTGACATGTTTTAGCATGATTTAGCACATTACTAGCATGCTCATATTTTAGCACGTTGCTAGCATGTTGTTAGCAAGCTTTAATATATTGCTGGCATTATTTAGCATGTTGCTAGCGTGAATTAGCACGTTAACATGTTTTAGCATGTTGCTTAAAGAGTTTGCAGTTTATTCTGCTAAACTGTGTGTGAAATGTAATCTGTTCGTTTGTGTTTTATCATACAGAGTCCAAGAGATCACACAGAATCTGAAAGATGCACAGCAATCTTGAAAACACACATAAACACATGCATGTTAAATGACAATTCAACATCGACTTATCAGTATGTTTTAACATGTTGCTAACACATTTTAGCATGTTGCTAATACATTTTAACATGTTGCTAATACATTTTAACATGTTGCTAGCATGATTTAACATAACTTTGCATGTTTTAGCAGGTTGCTAGGCTGTTTTAGCCTGTTGCTAGCATGAAAAAGTTTTTTTTCCTGCTGAGTGTGAACTCTGTTCAATTGTGTGAGTCCAGTCTGAAAAATATTGTACAAGAAGTCAGAAAACCTACTTCAAAAACCTAAAAGCTGACCTACTTCCATCAGCGTACGAAGGACTAATATTAAACTAACGAGTCAAGATGTATTTGGCAGAGAAAAAATACAGCAATGGATCTTTTATTCTGACTTTCCATCTCCCAATTACCAATCTGTCTGAAATCGCTAGAGACGCAGCTGATGTTATCAGACAGACCTTGACATTCAAACTAGCTGTTTGAAAGCAGCTGCAGCTAGGCTCGTTAATCTGTCATCTTTCTCTGTGTTAAGGTGAATCGAGAGACCCTGACAGATGAATGAGAGTCCTTGACTGAAACAGAGGTAGGATTCTTCTCCATGTACACATACTGTGTGAATCTCTCACACTCCTGCAATAGTAATCAATGCACTCAAAAATTCACAGGAAAATTATGTGTAAATTAGGGATGCACCAATGTATCGGCCAATAAAAGCAATTATCTGTAGTCGGACGTTGGCTGATTGTTTCAAAACGGTCAATGATCAGGACTGATTATATCTTGTCAAAGGGGGTGTGTGAAACTGAAACTCATGTGAATGTCTCTGGTGTATAATTTAGGGCTGTCAAAGTTAACGTGATAACACATTAATGCAATCTAGATGAGTAGAGTTTGTAAACAAACTTTGATATTGGCTTGACAAAGCCTTGTTTAAAGTTTGAAATAACTTTGAAATGTTTAAAGATTTTACTTTAAGTCAATAAAATATTATTAATATGTTCTAGCACATGGATAAAATGTTTAATCAAGTTGCTAACATGATTTAACATGATGCTAACATGTTCTAACACTTGCTAGCATATTTTAACATATTGCTACCACATGTTCCTAGCAGGATTTAACACATTGTTAACATGAATTAGCATGTTTTAACATGTTGCTAGCATTAATTAACACACTGTTAACATGTTTTAGCATGATTACCATGTTGCTAACGCATTTTAGCATTTTACCATTATTTAGCAAATTGCTGACATGACAACATGCTGTTAACATGTTTTAAAACTTTTCTAGCACGTTATGCTAGTATGTTTTGTCTTGTTGCAAGCATTATTTAGCACACTGTTAACGTTATAACATGTTGTTAGCATGATTTAGCACACTGTTTACATGTTTTATCATGATTACCACATTGCTAGCATGTTTTAACATGTTGGTAATACATTTTAACATGTTGTTAACATTATTTAGCATATTGCT
This sequence comes from Spinibarbus caldwelli, assembly GCA_039654775.1. Lineage (NCBI taxonomy): Eukaryota > Metazoa > Chordata > Actinopteri > Cypriniformes > Cyprinidae > Spinibarbus > Spinibarbus caldwelli. Next base: position 28,815,357 of record CM077256.1, on the reverse strand, counting down.
ACCACGTTTTAATGTTTTAACATGTTGCTAACATGATTATACATGATTAACACGTTGCTAGCATGTTTTAACATGTTGCTAATACATTTTAACATGTTGCTAACATGATTTAACACATTGCTGACATGTTTTATCATGATTACCACATTGCTAGCATGTTTTAACATGTTGGTAATACATTTTAACATGTTGTTAACATTATTTAGCACATTGCTACCACGTTTTAATGTTTTAACATATTGCTAACATGATTATACATGATTAACACGTTGCTAGCATGTTTTAACATGTTGCTAATACATTTTAACATGTTGCTAACATGATTTAACACATTGCTGACATGTTTTATCATGTTGCTAGTATAAACTGGCACATTGTTAACATGTTTTAACATGATTACCACGTTGCTAGCATGTTTTAACATGTTGCTAACACATTTTATCATGTTACTATTATTTAGCACATTGCTGACGTGACTTTACATGCTGTTAACATGTTTTAAAACCACAAAATCATCATTATGAATGAGGGATCTCCCAACGTGAGAAGCTTTTGACTTCTTTTTGTTTTGATGTTAGTTGTTGCTTTAGTGTAATAAAAATAACCACAGTAACTATGGTATTCAGATGGAAACTATGGTTACCACAATAACTGTGCATATGAGTAAAAACGCTTTATCTAGAGACAAATCAAGACACAGCCGACACACTAAGAGCCCTGGAATCTAGTTCCAAGTGGATTTTCAGCCTTTTTTTTAACAGAGAGAAAATCACTTCAAGAACACACGATGATTAATAATAATAGTAATAATAATAGAAGCAAATAATAATAATAATAACAAAAACAAACCAGTAGTTTCACTAGTTTTAATAATAAAAATAATAACAACCATAATAATAATAATAAAAACAATTAGAAAACGGTTTTATTAACTTTAATATTAATAATAATCAAAAATAGTGAATTGGTACTTTTACTATTACTACTACTACTATTACTACTACTAATACTAATACTAATAATTTTAATAATTAAAAAACAATTACAAAACTGTAATTTCACAAACTTTAACAATAAATAAAAAACAATTACAACAGCAGTTTATTAGCTCTAATAATAATAATAATAATAATAATAAATTCCAAAAAAAAAAAACAAACAAAAAAAACAGTTTTATAAGCTTTAAAACTTTTCCAAATCATGCTTGTATTTGTGAGAGAACAGAGGCTCGGTTAGCAGGCCACTGCTGTGACAAAAGCAGAATAGGTAATTGATTTAAATGTCTGAGTACACTGTCTTCAGAAGAGCGTGTTCTACCTCAATCCCCAGCCCAATTAATCAACACCATCAGATCATTACAGGATCAGCCAATCACCAGGCGCCCAGGGACTCGCTCTCGCCTCCTTTCCTCCCTCTTTTGCCCTAAAAGCTGCTTAAATGATGCACAGAAATAGGCTGAAGCGCTGCGCTCTGATCTCTATACAGCGCTGAATCTCTTCTGCTGATCTTTCAGCTCAAATGACTGAAGAAAGAGCTGATCACACATGCGCTGGAGGACATTAGGGAATAGTGAAGAACAGCGTGTAGCACTATCTGTGGAAATCAAGAGGCTGCTGTGTTTAATGAGCTTGTTAGAACATGAGTCTGAGGGTGTGACCCACACCAGGTCAAACTATAAGGAGCGTTTTCAAAAGATGCCAACATGCTGAAAGTTTCTGCTTTCAATGCAGCGGCGGAAAACATAAAAGACCTATTCATAGCACAGACTTCCAAGGCTGTCAAAAGCGAATCACCTTGGTCACACTTTGACTGCTTTTCAGAGACGTGGCACAGAATCATGTGAAGATTCTTGCTGAAATGCTTTTTTTTTGGTCAGCATACTGAGTTAAAATAAAATGGAAATCTCTGCAGAACAGGCTTTCGGCTTTCTGCTTGTTGGTATCATGGGTCAATGGTTCTCAGTGTTATCCAGAAACACAGAAAAGTATCCAAACACTGAAATGCTTTTATATAACAGACACGGGTCGGAGTGTCTTGTAACAGACCACTTTTAACTCTCGTGACACATTCAGATCCATTTTGACCTGGAATAGATATAAAAATTTCTAACAACTGCATAGTTTCTAGTAAGGGAAGGAAACTTTGCAAATGCATCAAGGCCCTGAAAATACAACTATTTTGTATAATTTTTTCTCAGATTTTTTACAGTTATTTTTAAAGAGATATAAACATTTAAAAACATGTTTCATGTATAGTGTATAGAATACCATTAGGTGTATATTTTTAGGTATATATTTAGCCTTTTCCTCATATCTCACACACTTTTGAGGCTGAGTTTTGTTGATAAACATGAATGTGTACGCCTATTGACGAACCATTGCATCATGAAAAACTGATCAGCTTTTTCATCTGAAAATAAAGTAAAATGAAAGTAATTTTAATTCCTTTCCGAGTAATATTTGTTGTAGGTTTCATAAATTTGGACTGTTTTAAAGCAATCATGAGTTTTAAATTCAAAGGAATGCAGTTATATTCCATTCATTCCAATGGAGTTAATACTGGTAATTCTCAGATTGTATGTTTATATGAATTTAATACATTTTCATACTGTATATATATTCAACATTCAAAACTTTGACATTTATTCATATTCACTCATGGACTTACTCATATAAACATACTGTATTACATTTTACCTCAAAGTGTAATCTCAGCACAAGAGCCTTGGTAATATACATATTATAAAACAAACATAAAACTGATTAATGACACATTTATCATTTTTAGGGAGGGAACTTAAAGCAATAGTTCAGCGAAAAATGAAAATCCAGTCATTCGCCCATTTTATTCATCGTCATGTCACTCCAAACTACGGGTGGGCGATAAGGCAAAAATATCATATCACGACTTTTTTTTTTTTTTTAGAAATATCACGATTCACGATTCACGTTGGTTTTACTATTTTGCAAGTTGCCTGAGCATTACAGCCAAACTGATTTCCTTATTATAAAGACAAAGCTTTTCAACGTAACAAAGTATAAAAAAGAATGGCATAGCCTACATTTAGGCCAAAGAGAGCAAAGATAAAAATCTTTGTCATTATTTTATCTTTGTTATTAAAAAAATAAGAGCAATGATACACATTACAAATACACATAATATACAAATAAAACAGTGTTTTATTTTCAGGTACAATAGGTGTATTTAGCAGGAGCATTCAAGAATTTGAATGAACAAATATAAAAATAAAATACTATATATATTGATTAAAGCAACTGTATTAAAATTTTTCAGTCAAGAGTAGTGAGTGATTTTTCTCTTTGTGTTTTGTTTTATTAATGTTAAAGGAATAGTTCACCCAAAAATAAAAATTCTGTCATCTGTCTGTCAATTCTGTCATAGTATTTTATTTTTATACCATCATTTACTCACTCAAAAGTTGTTTTAAACCTGAATGAGTTTCTTTCTTCTGCTGAACATAAATGCTATTTTGAAAAACGTGGAAAACCAAACAGTTGCTGGTCCTCAGTGACTTGCATTTAGTATTTTTTTTCCCCTACTATTTAATTCAGTGTGGACGAGCAACTGTTTAGTTACCCACATTCTTCAAAATATCTTCTTTTGTGTTCAGCACAAGAAAGAAATTAATACAGGTTTGGAACAACATGTCAGTGAGTAAATAATGACAGACATTAAATTTTAGGGTGAACTATCCTTTTAATGACAGGCGGCAGTATGCTTACTGTCCCTTTAAGACCTGCACCCATCTAATATCCTCCTGAGACCCCTGAAAAAAAAGCTTTGTGAATTTTGTATTTTTTCATGTCATTACATTGTTTAGAATTTAAAAATAACATTTTTGAAAAATTATATTTTATTCTATTTCCTCTGTAGAGGACACTAGGACTCAGTTTTTCTAAAAATAAAATGGCATGAATAGACATCAAAAAGGCAAAACAATGGGATTTTTTTTTTTTTAAATCACCAATCAATTTTTAGGTTTCAGGATTTTTTATACTAAACTTTGTTTAAGGATGATTCTCAACTATGTTATAAAATATATAACAAAATGATTTGATATACCATTTTGTTTTATGCAATATGTGTGTAAAAATTTCCATAAACTGGTTTTCCCATTAAACACAGTGTATCTATACACTGTATCTAATTTGCATATTAATGTGTTGCTGTTGGGACAGCATGTTGAAAAAAGAATTGTCATAATAGGAGTAATAAATGGCCAGATTTTCATAATAATATCTAATATTTCATAAGACAATTGATAAATAATTCATTTTCCTATTCACTTGTTATGTCTCCCAAAATGCATAATAAACATGCTTTTAGTCCTGGTGTCCTCTACAGTGGACATGTATGAAATGATGTCCTGTTTCATAACAGGAAGTCATATTTGAATTTGAAAACCCATAACATTTTCCTGAGATGTTTCTTTATGACAAACAATTTGAAAATTATTCAGATTTAAATGACAATTAAAAAATATAATCATATTTCCATAAGGATGTAAAATTTTTCACTAAATTAAATTTAGCCATCTTTAAAGACCTAGGAGAGGGAGTGGTCATGGTGAAACTTCCAAACATTTAGTATCTCTAAAAAGCCCTGAATGTGCTCTGTACAGGACATCCAGACTTACAACTGTGACATGTGAGGTCTCAGAGAAATTCACTGAAATAGAATGTCCACTACAGAGGCAAAAACTCCATAGCTGGGTCTCAGGAATATACAGGCGTGCATCCGTTTTTCTCTCAACTGTTTACTTTCATTTTATACATAACCAACTGCGTCTACATGTAAACCTTGTATGTTTTGACAGTATTAGCGCAAAAGATCATTTAGTTCAGTAATTAGGCACTTTTTGACAGGCTTTTTAGTGCGAGCGCTTCGGGTGTATGCGCTCAGAAAAAGCGCGCGTCAGAACAGCACGCGAATGAAACGTTTAACCGGCAAGGCTTAAAGCACATGCAAATAATGTAGTTTTGCGATTGCGAATAAGTGCAGTGTCCTGTGAGAGTAACTCTACCGCTGAGTTAATATTTGATGTGAATGTATGTGTACTTTGTACATTGAGACAGAGGCACCAGAACTGCAACTGATAGAATGTGCGCTGTAGGATGATACTACGATATTTCTTCAAAAGCAGATCAAAAACCACGATCAAAAATCATCTTATCACACAACCCTACTCCAAACTTTTAGTACTTTCTTTTGAGGGACAAAAAAATTCAGACCAAAAATGAACAGAGTAATAAAAGCCTTGTTTTTTTTGTATTTGCATTGTTTGTAAATCTGAGAGTTGATCATATTTTTGTCCATTTAAACGCCACAAAGTCATAATGCCGAGTGAGAAACTCTGAACTGTTGTTAAAGTTCTTTAAGTCTTTAAACTGGGCCAATCTGCATCAAACCTATTAGAAAAATTCATAGTTAAAAGCTAATTATAAGAGCTTTCATAACTTAAACGGCATTCACATATTAGTCTGAAGAATTATTTGCATTCAGTGGAACAGAATACATGTATGGATGTTTGTTTTTATAAGATTTTATAATATTTTATAAATATTATAAGATCTTTTTTTTTTTTTTTAATCTTACAAATCTGACTTTTTTTTTTTTACTCAGAATTGTGTTTGTATTTCACAATTCATACTTTTTTTTCTGGAAATTGTGAATTTATATCACAATTCATACTTTTTTCTGGAAATTGTGAGTTTATATCTTACAATTCTGACTTTTTTCTAGTAATTGCGAGTTTATATCTCACAATTCTGACTTTTTTCTCATAATTGCGAGTTTATATCTCACAATTCTGACTTTTTTCTCGTAATTGCGAGTTTATCTCACAATTCTGACTTTTTTCTTGTAATTGCGAGTTTATATCTCATAATTCTGACTTTTTTTCTCGTAATTGCGAGTTTATATATCACAATTCGTACTTTTTTCTTTGTAATTCCGAGTTTGTATCTCACAATTATGTTTTTTCTTGTAATTGCGAATTTATATCTAATTTCTGACTTTTTTCACGTAATTGCGAATTTATCTCACAATTTTGACTTTTTTTCATAATTGCAAGTTTATATCTCACAATTATGTCTTTTTTTCTCATAACTGTGAGTTTATATCACACAATTCTGACTTTTTTTCTCATAATTGCGAGTTTATATCTCACAATTCGGTCACACCTTATTTTAAGGTCTAATTCTTGCTATTAACAAACCATTAACTACAACTTTTGACTTTTTTTCTCAGAATTGTGTTTATATGTCACAATTCTGTTTTTTTTTTCTCGCCATTGCGAGTTTATATCTAAGAATTCTGTCTTTTTTCTCAGAATTATAAGATAAACTCACAACTTTGAGTTGTAAAGTCAAATTCTGAGGAAAAAAGTCAGCTCATAATTCTGATATTTTCTTCCAACTGCAAGATATCTCACAGTTCTGACTTTATAGCGTGCAGCTGTGAGTTTATATCATGCAATTCTGAAAAAAAAAAAAAAAAAAAAAGAGTAAGAATTGGTAGTCACAATTTGTTATTTTTTATTCAGTGGCAGAAACAAGCTTCCATATATATAGGTCTAGAGATGAGCAGTAAAAATAGCTGTAAAAAAAAAAAAAACTTTTTTTGTATCTTGGAATTCCATTTCTTTTACAGCTGAATTTCATGTCATATCAGAGCTCCTAAACAGATTGCACACGCCGTCACAATATCTTTACCCAACTCGTAAGTCTCTGTCTGTTTCAGAGGACACAGGGTTTAAGACTGAGACGGCAGCTTTATCTTTGGCTCTGACAGGATGTCGGTTTTGAATACACTGTCTGTCTGACGAATGACACTCGCGATAGGATTATTTCAATCTGCAGAAGAGAGATCCAGAAATTACACAGCATATGCGAGCGGAAGCGTTGAGGTTTGTCAGTAAAGCGAGCAGTGAGGCTCACATATGCTGAAACAGATGCACAGACCTTCAACACAAAGACAGCCTGCACTCAACTGGTTAAACGCCACAAGCACTTGAGCCAAAGCTCTGCCGCCAGTTTCTTTAGCGTACATTAAACATCCATCAGGCTCTCGCTGATGAAGTCCATTAATTCCTGCGAGATGATAAAAGACTGCAGTCACATAATGCTCATACTGAACAAAGACTGCTAGAGAACCAAATACTCTCATTTGCAATGCTGTACTAAATCCAATCTTCCTAAATGACGACATTAAACACTTTTGTCGCATTTTTATTTTACCCGCTTATAATGCAAATCAAAGTTTCTCTAAGTTCAATTTATTTTTGCATGACCATTTTACACCTTTTTTCTGAGTTAAACTGGCTGTTTTTTCCACTACACCTTTTCAAAGGAAATTGTGCTTTATTAACATACTGTAAAACATATTTATTTATCTGTTTTATATAACATAATAAGATGTTATATACTGAAAAATGGCTTTTAAACAATTTTCACTCAGAAATTTCTAGTAAATTTCACAAATAATTACAAAGAAACAGCTAGCAACATTGATATAAATGTGAAGTTTTGAAGTAGAAAGACTGAAATAGTATTTTCTTGTAAAACAAAGTCTTTGTTTACAACTTTTTGTACTAACAACCATTTTTCTCAGTGTAATAATATACTATAATATTTTCCTGCAATACCATAAAAAATAAAACAAAAGCAACCTCTTTTATTTATTACCTTTTTATTTTGTGAGATATTGTGAATTGTGAGATATATGACAGAATTATGACATGCAACTCACAATTGTGAGTTTACAAATCACAATTGCAAGATATAAAGTCAGAGTTGTAAGATAAAAACTACCAATTCTGAGGGAAAAAAAAAGTCAAATTGCAAGATATAAAGTCAGAATTGCAAGATAAAAACTCACAATTTTGAGAAAAAAATCTGACTTTGCTAGATAAAAAATCAGAAATTTCAAAATAAAAACATCCAATTATGATGACAAAAAAAATCATAATTGTGAGATATAAAGTCAGAATTGTGAGATAGACTGGCAATTGCAAGAAAAAAGTCAGAATTGTGAGATTTAAAATTAAAAAATGGCAAAATATGATGTCAGAATGATGAGATGTTAACTCAAAATTATGGATTTATAATTCACAATAGTGAGATATGGACTTGCAATTCTAAGAAGAATAGTTGGAATTGCAAGATATAAAGTCACAATTGTGAGATATAAACTGCCAATTGTGAGAAAAAAAAGTCAGATTTGTGAGATAAGTTGCAATTACCTTTTTAATATTTTATTCTGTGGCAGAAATAAAAGAAACAACAACAACAACAAAACAACTGTGGGATATAAATTCAGAATTGCAAAAAGTCATTATTCTGAGTTTCTGAAAGAAAAGTCTAAATTGTGAGGAGAAAAAAAAAGTCAATTACCTTTTTATGTTTTTATTTATTTATTTTATTTTTTTTAATTATGTTTTTTTTTTTTATCCATGGCAGAAACAAGCTTCCATATACAGTGGTACTGGTACCCAAGTAAAAATCAGCTTTTTATTTTGGGTCACACTGCCTCATAAATCTAATAAAATCTCCTAATGGTGTTCCCTACAGCTGAATTTCTGTTCAAGTTTACAAGGTAGAAGAAACACCAGCTTTACAAGATGTCTACACAGGTGCTGATGAAAAGGCAAGCACACACACAGGAGCCCGCCATCTGGGCTCGTCCCGTAGAGAGATCCGCTGACTAGCCCTCATTATCTCCAATAAAGATCAACAGTGCTGCTATCAGACACAATACTGGGACATTCTCTCACTGTCTGCTGGAAAACCTTCAAAGTTTCACTGATGCAAACATTCTGGAAAGAGAACTGGTGAAACTTATATCTGGTGAAAAAAACTGTGTTGTTAAAAAGTTATTAGGTATTGCTGTCTGAACTCATTTCCACACATGCACTGCATCAAACGCAGCTGAACCCGAGGCCAGTGTTTGAGCCGACTAAATGTTAGCGTCGCTCTGATCCATTCTGCTTTAGAGAGAAGGTCAGGTGGTACAGCCACACGCAAACCCACCAACTACATGCAGAACACAGACACATTCACAGACCATACAGGAATAATAACAATATGACGTAAATATAAGACAAATTACTAAAAGTGAACTCTGAAATTCACAATAACAAATAAATGCAATTTTTAGTTCAACTATTTACTGAAAATTTCAGTAAAAATTTCATTTTAAATATAATTTTTAAAAACAAATGTTTAACCCATGTATTAGGATAAAAAAACATGGTTATGATTGTTATAGTGGAGTTGAAATTCATCCTAATTGGATTCAGTAAAAACACTCTATAAAAAAAAAAAAAAGAATCATGTAAAAAAAAATAAAATTGAATATTAATACTTTCATAAATAAATAATGTTTTGTGAATTTGTTACTAATTGTTATGAATTACTTTTTCCCCTAAAAATAATTTTGAATGAATCACATTAGACAAATTGATACAAAATTTCCAAAATTGCTAAAAAGTAAAAGTTACTTTTTCCCATGAGATCATGTTTTTTTTTTTTGTTTGCTTTTGTTTTTTCATTATATTATATTATATTATATTATATTATATTATATTATATTATATTATATTATATTATATTCAAATTGATTATAAGAACATTATAACAATTTGTAGTATATTTTTTGAATAATTTAAACAGAGGTGTCGAAATGCACTTTTTCAGTGTTTTCCTGAACGCCAAGATCATAGGTTCAATTCTCAGACAACTGAACATGCATGAACTGATAAAAAAATTAATAAAATAATGCAGTGTAAGTACTTTTGACAAAAATATCTGTTAAATGCATAAATGCAAATGTAAATACCCTAAAAAGCCAGTTATATTACAACATACATTAAAAAAGGTTTTTGGAGGGTCTTTGCAGCTGCTTTTAACCATGAAAGTGCATCATACTCATAATAGAAATATTGTGCTCACATTCTACAACACATCAGTGCGATGACTCTTTACAGGCATGTGCATGAGTAAAAAAATCATTAAATTATAAGTAAAATTTCATCGGTTACAGTACCCAGTATTTCAGATATTTAAATAGAAAATAAAAAATGTTAACAATGTAGATACAATAGTTACTGTATCAAAAGCTCAAAACCAATAAAGATCAAGAAAAATTTTAGTTCTTTCTGTTTCCATTTTGTGACAAACATATGCAAAACTGGAGAAAAGATAAGAGCCATGCATTCTCTGTGTGAATAAACAGATGATCCACCATATTGTTTCTCCAGGTGATTCTGTCCAATCGCCAAAGGCAGTTAGTTGACATGCTGAACTGCTTCTGGAGCTGGAGGACTAATAACTGAATGATTTACTGTCTAAACAAAACTTTAGCAATGCTTAATGAGCATTTATCCATCTCGCATTGCAAAAATCATATTATAAAAGCCAAGAGCACATCTAAAATAAAGAGTTTTGTGGTTATGGCAGAGATGGGCACTCGAGTTAGTGACTCGGACTCGAGTGAAATGACTCCAGACTTGACTCGACTCGAGGACTCGGCTTTCAGCTTTCTCTCTCTCTCTCCGGACGAGTGCCAAGTTCAAGAGCTGCGATGACGCAGTTATTTTAACAACAACAGAAACATGGTGAGCAGCAAAATTATAGATTACTTTCACTAAAACACAGCAGAAAAAAACAAATCTGCTGCAAATCTAGTTATTTATCTTACTATCTCTTTATCTATCTATAACCTATGACTCTGACTGTTCAAACCGGATGTGACAAGACGTTTCTGATCTTAATAATCTGTAGGCTAAGAACATTTCAAAAGAATCATGTAATTATAATTGGGAAAATTGTTGTTAGATGGCTAGGATAGAACTTAAACTTTGAAACTGCTAGTTATTTTTCTTTTCTGGTCAAGATGAGAATGTTTTGATTATTGTAGCTACATTGTTTTTAGTAGATAATGCTTTTAAGTAAAATATTAAAATAGTATAGATTTCAGGAGGAAAACCCTGAACAGAAACAGTTTTTTTTTTTTTCTGTCACATGGCCTCGCATGTATCTAAATGTATAAATACAATACATATTGTTTATTGTTGGAAGAAAATATAGAGGCTGCACCTCTTGGAAATTTAATTGAATACCCCTGACTTATATCATAAAGAATTACTTTATTTGTATGGTTTTGTAATATCTGTGTCACATAGGCTATTTCCTTATGTGTCATGGTAGATCAGACTCTTTTTATAGAATTTGATTACAGAAAAACTGTTTCAAACATGGTAATGGATTAAAACATAAGTAACAGGCTGGATATATAATAACCTTACATCTTAAAGGAACACTCCACTTTTTTTGAAAATAGGCTCATTTTACAACTCCCCAAGTTGTAAGTCAAACAGTTGAGTTTTACCGTTTTTGAATCCATTCAGCCGATCTCTGGGTCTGGCGGTAGCACTTTTAGCTTAGCTTAGCATAGATCATTGAATCGGATTAGATGATTAGCATCTCGCAATGATATTATGCAGTGCCTGAAAGTAGTCCCCAGCTATATCTTAACTAGTTACCTAGCTGGGGACTACTTCCAGGCGCTGCGTAATATCATTGCGCCTGCTGCACCCATGGTACGGCAGCAAAGTTCCTTGATAATTACGCCGGAATGAAAATATAGTTCCTAGCCATATCGGCCTAGAAAATCACAACTTTTCATTTTCCGTCGGTCTTAGTACACGATGTAACTACAGAAGAGTCAAGCTTTAAATAGGAAAATTATCGAAACTCTTTGGTCATTTTTGAGCGAGATGCTGATGGTCTAATCCGATTCAATGATCTATGCTAAGCTAAGCTAAAAGTGCTACCGCCAGACCCAGAGATCGGCTGAATGGATTCAAAACGGTAAAACTCAACTGTTTAACTCTTGGGGAGTTGTAAAATGAGCCTATTTTCAAAAAAAGTGGAGTGTTCTTTTAACACCTCTTTTTTTTACAAAGCAGATCCTAGATCATATATTTTGTCTATAGCCTATAAAACAGCTTCATAAATAGGAAGATTTCAATACATGAGGATTCTGAATGGAATGTTTTAGCAAGCCATTAAATGACTTGAGACTCAACTCAGACTCGTGACCAAAGACTCGAGACTTGACTCAGACTCCAGTGACGGAGACTTCGGACTTGACTCAGACTCCAAGTTAAAGACTTGTGAACATCTCTGGGTTATGGTGCTGAAATGTTTACTGAACGTCTGCTAGACTCAAAGGCAGAGCGCAGATCTGCTGCAATAAACACTGCAGGGACTCATTCGACTTTAACACAGCACAAACTAAAACACTGTGTGCCAATCAATGGGATGCATCAGCAAAACTTGTTACAATCAGATCTGAGGTTTTACAGTAAGGCAAAAGTTCAGAACAACAAAATGTACTGTGCCATCAAAATTGTATTAAATGAATATACTGTATCAAAATAATAGCCCATTCATAAAGATTTTACAACATATTTCACAGTCCTCTTCATACCAATGAATGGCACAAGACCAATTACTTGATAGATATATGAAATTGTATTTTTTATTTATTTATGCATTGATTAAATTATGCATGTATTTATGCATTTTTATTTATTTATGTATTCATTTGTGTATTTATGCATTTTTTGGTGTTTTATGTATGAAATTATTTATGCATTTATATTTTATGCATTTATTGGCAATTCATGCATTTATTTATTTATGTTTGCATTTATGCATTTATTTAATTATTTTGTATTTATTCATGATTTTATGCATTCATTTATGCATTATGCATTTTTATGCATTTATTGGTGCATTTATTTAATTATTTTTGTATTTATTTATGCATTTATGTATTTATTTATTTATATGCAGAGTCTCTACAATGAAGAGGCTAGTTGTAGATAATTGGTATACAGACTGATTCACTATAAGAGCCTCTCTAAACATCAATGAGCCTCTGGTGAAACAACAACATTAAATGAGAGAACAGTGTGTTACATTAATTAGCAGCAAGTGTTTGGCAATTTAAAGCATGAAAATGGGACATGATTTATCGTTTCTTTTGCTTTGTCATTATGGTTAGCAAATTTATTTTAAAAACAAATCTACAGTGTGGAGATTGGAAAGCAGTTGTCTAAGAGACAAATCCATACTCATTATATGTTGAGTGAGTGTGAACACAGCAGTGAGATCATAGCAGCTCCATATTCTCAGATCTTACAGAGGAAACGCTAAGAAAACAAAGACTGTGTGATTTTCAAGCTGTGATTTTTAACTGATTCTTCACAGTTGAAGAACTCCTGAGCCAGAAAGTGAATTAATGAATAAAAGCTATAATTACTTTTTCGAAGAAGAGAATCCTTCGCCTGCTGCATTCGCAAAGTCAAACATTTTGAACAAAGAATCTGTCACTTTCTCCCAGTAATTACAACATACATTTGCACAATAAAAAAATGCTGTGGTACTGCCATGGTACATGTCCAAAACAACCATGGTTTAAGCAATGGGGAGCATAAAGTAAAAAAGGGTAATACAACCATCCTGAGATCATAAAAAAATTAATTTAACTGATCAAATGTACACCATGATTGCATTGTAAGTCGCTTTGGGTAAAATGCACAATGTTAAAAAAAAAAGCACAAATGCAAATGTAAAAAGCATTAGTGTCTTTTAAAATAAGTCAAGTCTCTTAAAATATCAGATAATTTGACTTTTTATTAATAGTTTATTACTTTTATTAAGGCAAATATTCATTCAATATTCATTAATTAATAATGATATTTCTAATAATAATAATAATAATAATAATAATAATAAATAAATAAATAAATTAAAAAAACTTGTTACCCTGAAAAAATATAGGACACACTTTATTTTAAGGTCCAATTCTTGCTATTAACAAACCATTAACTACGACTTGTGCCACAATAAACTCCTAATTTGCTGCTTATTAATAATTATTAATAGTAAGGTAGTTGTTAAATTTAGGTATTGGGTAGGATTAGGGATGTAGAATATGGTCATGCAGAATATGTGCTTTATAAGTACTAATAAAAAGCCAATATGTTAATAATAGGCATGCTAATAAGCGACTAGTTAATAGTGAGAACTGGTCTATATACTAAAGCGTTACCAAAATATATATTTCAAAACTTTACCTTAGCATCTGGTGCTACGGACCCCCCATGGCCTGGTACCGAAAGGCTGTGCCCCGAATACTCTCTGTGCCAGTCGTTCCTCTCCCATCCTTTGAAGGTGCCCATACCACCGGAGGCGCTGAAGTCTAACAAATGTTGATAGTGATGCCTCCTGATACAGTGCTCTCAGCTCCTCATTCCTTCTCATCCTCCACTGTCCACCCTCATTCACAGGTCCAAATATTCTCCTTAGTACTTTCCGCTCGAACATATCCAACATGTCTGCAGACTTTTGATTAAGGACCCAGGTCTCACTCCCATATGAGACTACAGGTCTAATGAGGGACTTGTACATCCTGAGTTTGGAGGTCCATGAGAGACTACGGCTTTTAAAAAGGCTACTGAGGACAAAGTAGCTTCTATTCCCAGCAGTTATTCTTCTCTTGATCTCGCCAGTCTCAGAGCACTCAGCATTAACAGAGGAACCCAGATACACAAAGTTCTGTACTACTCATATTCATGTTCACCCAATTTGAGGGCTCTCCTTCCTTCCGGGTGTCTGGTAGTTTTCATCACTTTTGTTTTTTCAACATTGAGTTTCAACACCGCTGGGTGGCACTCTTCTTCTATCCCTCCCAATGCCGTAGCCACATCCCTTTCTGTCCTACCCACCACGTCCAGGTCATCCGCATAACCAAGCAGTTGCACCGATTTATTAAAAATCGTACCTCTTCGGATATTCGGGCCAGCCATCTGAACAACCTTCTGCAATAAAATATTAAACAGTAAAGGTACGATAGGATCACCTTCCCGCAGCCCATTAAGGACTGAGAAAGGGGCTGACACCTGTTCAATTGCCTTAACTCTGCTCTGGGTTCTTTGCATTGCCATCCTTGTCAATCTTATTAATTTCTTTGGAAAACCTATCTCAGTCATAGCTCAGTATAGGAATCTTCTGTGGACACTATCATAGGCAGCTTTGAAATCAATAAACAAGTGCCAGGTTGTGACTCTGAACTCCCAAGCGTTCTCACACATCTGTCGAAGAGTAAAAATTTGGTCAATGGTCAACCTGTTAGCTAGGAAACCACACTGATAGTCTCCTATCAGACGTTCAGCAATTGGTGTTAGATGGTTGTACAGCATTATAGCCAATACCTTGTATGCTACACACACAAGGCTGATCCCTCTGTAGTTCTTGCAGATGGCATTGTCTCCCTTTTTTAAAACTGGGACGATAACTGCTTCATTCCATTCACATGGCATAATTTCATTGTACCATGCCTCCACAATCACTTCACGCAATGCTTCCGCAACTGAACCCCCCCATACTTGAGGAGTTCACCGGGTATGCCATCTATCCCACCTGCCTTGAAATTCTTTAGGGTCCTTAATACAGTTTTTGTTTCCTCTAATGTTGGCAGGAATTGATCCTCCCCTTGATTCCTTTCCATTTCCGGTTCCTCTTCTCGTTCCTCATTCCTCTCTTCCACCTTGGTGTTCAGCAGGTTATTAAAGTGCTCAATCCATCGCTGTAATATATCTTCTGTCCCCATCAGAAGGTTCCCCTGCTCATCCTTTATTCCTAAATTACCAGGTTGATATCCATTTTTAGATTCCTTAATCCCCCTGTAGAATTTCCTAGCTTCGTTGTTTTCTTCTTCGGTTTTCTAGCTCTTCGATTCTACTGGTTAGATGTTCCCTCTTCTTTATCCTAAATGTTCTTTTCGCAATTCTTCTAGCTTCCAGGTATTCATTCTTAATTAGTCTGGTTGGACGTGTAATCCATCTTTCTCGAAGTCTATTTCTATCCTCCACTACTCTAGCACATTCTTCATCAAATCAAGGAGTTCTTCCCTCTTTACGCTCCCTTCCCCAATATCTCTTTGGCTACCACTTTTACTGACTGTTTAAGACGTTCCCACTTCCTTTCAACCGGTGTCTCAGCTGAGTCAAAAATGCCATTGTCACCCCTCAGTTGCAGTTCAGACCTAAACTCTCTCTCTACACCCTCCTGGTACCTAACCCTAGTTTCCTCATCCTATAACTTGTGTTCCATTTAGGTCTTGTGCGTGGTTGCTGGTCCCCCATCGGGCGCCTCCCCAGGTGGCGGATTGGGGAATACCTCCCAAATATGGGTGGTACCAAGGAAATGAAATACTCGGGTGGACCAAAACTAGCTAGGGGGTCAGGGCCCCGATAAAAACCTGCTGGTCCTCCAGGCTGGGGGTTGGGCTTGGGGTTAACAACCCCATCCCGGAAAATAAATATGTTACGAATATGCAACCAAGCCTCGGAATTGGACGAACAATTGGATACAAACCCAGACTGAAGAAGGACTTCTCTTTAGGAACATGGAATGTAAGAACTTTATATAGACCTGGAGCCCTCACAGAACTAACCAGAGAATGTGATAAGTACAACTGGGATGTAATAGCTTTACAAGAGATTAGATGGAGTGGTAAAGGAATGGTGCGGGGGAAGGACTACACCCTCTTGTATAGTGGTAATGATGGCCCACACCATTTTGTGACTGGATTCATTCTAAAAACAAGATTGAAAAGTGCGATTTTGAATTTTGAGGCGAATTCTGATCGTTTTTGCACGCTGAGATTGAAAGGAAAATTTTGCAACATCACCCTAGTCAATGCCCACACCCCAACAGAGGATAAAACTATGGAGGAGAATGATTATTTCTATGATGTGCTAGAGAAGGCTTACCATCGTATGGCAGGACATGATATGAAGATTGCATTGGGGGACTTTAATGCCCAAGTTGGCAAAGAAGAAGCTTACCAGCCAATAGTAGGTAGACACAGCCTTCATGAGGTTTCAATTGACAATGGAGAGCGCATGGTCAGTTTTGCGGCGTCCAAACAATGTCGGCTAATGAGCACCTTTTTCCCCCACAAGAACATACACAAGCAGACATGGAAGTCCCCTGGTGGAGGCACTTGTAATCAGATAGATCACATAATTGTGGATTCAAGACATGCTCCCTGTGTGTCAGATCGTATAGAGGCCCGAATGTTGAATCTGACCACTTTCCAGTGATTGCAAAGTGCTGTCAAAGACTGAGCATGCAGAAATGGAGAAATCAAGAACAGTCTATACCTAAATTTTAAATTTAAATTTAATTTTAAATTTAAATTTAACTTTAACTTTAAAATGATTAAATGTACACTCACATGCATTAAAGTTTACAATAAAAATGTTTTTCAATTACTTTTTAGAGTTAAATTCAAGCTTTCACTGAAAATGTAAAATCAAAAGATAAACAAATACTGAAAAATATAAACCAACATGAATGCAAACAATACAATTCTTGTGCATGTCTTGTAGAAAGATTATAATAACAGACATTATTTCCTACTCTTTTTCTCTTTCATTTACTCCATAGCTGTTTGCAAATATACCAATAGCACCATATTCGTTTAGGTTCATATCGCCACAATGCTTTTTGTAAGAGAAATCATAGTTTAACATCATATTCTGCAATAAACTCGCACTGAGAATAATAGACAGGACATGCTATGTAGACATAAGCTGAATATAGAAAGTGATTTTGTGAGAGGCTTGAATCAGATGGGAATAAAGACTCTTTAAAGAAAAATAAAGAAGACTCTATAAAGAAAAAAGTAGTAAGACTCTTTATACAGTCTGCATTATGATGAGTCAAGGTCATTTATGTGGGTAAAAACAGAAAGAATATCACTATATGAGTAGTATAAAGCTTTGTTTGTGTGCAGTAGTAACTCTTATCTATAAGTGTGTGTGTGTGTGTGTGCATGCATGTGTTTTTTTTTTTCTTCCTGGTGTGCTTCAGTAGTTCCTCTGTGAATGCGTGATTGTGTGTTTGTCCATGCGGGATTGCGTGTGTATTCCTGTAGCACTGCACCAATAGTCTGTGAAAGCATTCAGCAATGTTTTCATACAGTCATGAGGAGGACGTCCATTCTTAGTCCCAGCGGGGAAAGAAAAGGACAGTTTCTGCAGTCTGTCAGACAATGACCAGCCTTAAAAAGAGAGTGAAAGACTCGCAAAACACTTAAATAATAGTGGAAATCTACTTCTGACTACTACAGAATGACAGAAATATTATCTGTTGAAATTATCTGTGAAGTGTTTTTTGTAATACATGTTTTTCAGTTAACACATCTGACAGCTTTTACAGCATTATCAATGTAACAAAAGCAAAATAAACGGCAAAAACCATCGGCTCACTAGAAAGGACTGTCAAATACTACTGAAATCAACTAGTTCTCAACCAGTAACATTATTTCATTAAGACTGTAACCTGCAATTATGTACTGTAAATCGGTTGCAATTATGTCAAGAGGCACTATAGCAGAATGCAAAACTCTTGTTTCAGTCTACAAGAGATTAGTCTGGCATATAGATGCGTTAAATTGATCAAAAGTGACAGTAAGGGCATTTATAATGTTACAAAAGATTTCTATTTTAAAATAAATGGTATTCTTTTGAACTTTCTATTCATCTGTGAATGCTGAAAAATAAAATGCATCATGGTTTCCACAAAAATATGGAACAGCACAACTGTTTTCAACATTGATAATAATCAGACATGTTTCTTGAGCAGTAAATCGGCATATTAGAATGATTTCTGAAGGATCATGTGATGCTGAAGACTGGAGTAATGATGTTGAAAACTCAGCTTTGATTGCAGGAATAAAGTACATTTGAACACATATTCACATAGATAACAGTTATTTTAAACTTAAATAATATTTCACAAATTTTACAGCATTTTTGACCAAATAAATCCATACTCAGGACAGCATAAGAAACTTATTTCAAAGCATTAAAAGATCTTGCACAATCACCAATGCACAATGGCTTTTAGTTCATTTGATACATGCATATGTAGAACTAGATCAGTGCATTTCATAATCTGATTGGTGCAAAACAGGACTGGATTGGACTGGATGTTTTATGTTTTATGCATCCAGACACAGAGGAGAAAATAGCCTCGGTTTCTCTGCCGATCAGAAAGCACAATTTCAGTATAGCGAGCGTCCTGATGAGTGTAAGCCACGAGACACAAGCCGTGACTCAGGACTCTCAAATACTGGCAAATGCAATCGAGTGGTGTGAAACCATTTTTTTTTTTCAACACTATTCAGATGCAAATAAGGCGCTCTGGCATTTCAGCAGATGTAGCACTGAAAGTGTCCTACACCTACAGCTCTGCTATAAGTGACCTTCATGAATACACTGAGCTGGAGATCACACCAGGCTCCTGTGTTCAGATTAAATCAACTAAAGGGCAGGACTATCAGTCATTCAGGACGGACCAGGAATTTCAAAAGAAAAGCTGCACATTGTAGCTCTGCTCCAAAACTTATTTAGCTGGATAAACACTAACGGTCAACATCATTAGTGACCAATTTGGACACAGCAAATCTGAACGGCACACAAACGAAGCGCTCGGGAGACTTGACTCACAACTGATGCAATACAGGTGATGCAATACTCTAATAAGCATAAATATACAGGACACACACACACAGTATGAATTTAAGTATGAATTATTTTTATAATCAAGCATTCCATTTCATCATCTTAGATTTATTTTACTACTAAGTTGCCTCAAAGTGAGTCTATGATGCCTTAAAATACAACCTCTGTAGCCATTTATATTAAATTGGATACAATCTTGCACAGACAAGAAGTTGTATCAGATTGGTGTTATGGTGTTATGATGTTCTGGCAAGGTTCTCTCAAAGTTATGAACAAACATTTTTCTAGTAACATTCATTCAATGTTATCTGGTGTTTAATAATGTTCTCAAAACATTAGGACAAAAACATCAGGAAATGTTTTTCTGAAACATTTTAATTGGATGTTCATCTAGGTTTTTTTTTATGTTTTTTGCTTAATAGGTTTAAACGGTTCAGAGTGGGATTATAACAATTATCTAAAACTAAAAAGAAAAAAAAAAACTAAAGAAAACATTACTTGAAATAATATGAATGTTAACGGAAATTAATTTTAAAAATATTTCAGCTATTTGACAAGGCAACATTTCTGATGTTTATTCTGATGTACTAAAATAACTAAAACCATAACTGAATTAAAAATAAAAAAAAACTCTATAGACACTTAAAAATAACAACAACAACAAAAAAAACACAACAAAATTACTAAAACTTTAAATAAAATTAAAATGAAAGATGAAAATATAAAAATATTTTTTTAAAAATCCAAAACATTAACAAAAACTTTAACATTCTGATAATGTTTGCACAATGAAGAAAAAAAAGTTTTTCCTATCATTTACATCCAAAAAAATAACTTTTTAAACATTAAAAAAAACTGGACGTTTTGAACTTTCAGAAATAATGTTTTCATAACAACATATTTTGTTAGCTAGTGTGACAATTTCATTCCCTTTTACATTCACAGTTCTGTTCCTCCATTTCCTTTATGCTCATAAACCGACAGTCAAAATAATTTTCTGTGATAATCAACAGTGTGCCACAGATATTGTCGATCAATAGCGATGATGAACTGACTTCATTATAATTACTTATTAGTATGACAGACTATTATACACTGGGAAGATGTGTATCTATTACTTACATTAAAATCAATTTACAATTAACTTCAAGGACAGAAAGAGCACAATTGACACATGAACAGCTTCATTTCATTCCACATTCAGTTGTAATTTCACTATCCTGCAGGTTTTGTCAATGCAATGCAATCAAGTCATAAAGATCTGTCAGACTGCACATGACAGCAGCACATGTTTTATTAATACTTCATGTCCATTTATTTGACATGTAATATGCAAAATAATGTACAGTTCGCTGATCATTAACACAAATTAAGTCCATTTCTCCACTCTAAGTCAATGTCCTGGGTGTTTATTTTATGGTAATGACCATCTGACTGCATATTTTATAGTAACTTCAGCTTTAAGAAGTGAATTTGCACAATTTCTGGACAAGTACAAATTCTGTCAGTAACATTTAGCTCAATTCAAAGACAATGAAACGGATCGCAGGTCTAAAGCATTGCATCCGGCAGTCAGTGTGAGAGGATAACGGGGATTACTGATGAAACGGCTCAATTACAGCACAAAGTCTCTCCTCTGTATCACTGTTTACTGAGCACAGCCTCACAAATGCTGCTTCTGCAAATCCGACAAGCCAATTACTGCTTCAAACAATGGCAAACTGGAGTTTTGGGACTATGGATGCAGACAGGAGTGTTTGGGAAACCTGTTCGCCAGTGAAATTAGAGTAAAGACATTAACCCTCATAATGCATTCGGGTCCGTTTTGACCCGGAAGAGATGCATGAAAATTTTGAAAAAATACATAGTTTTTAGTAAGGGAAGAAAACTTTGCAAATGCCGCCTTAAAACACTCAAAGTACACATTTATTTTACACATTTAGTTTCAAGTTCGGGTCATTTTGACCCGAGTATGTACCACTGGGCGTCAAAAGTACTTTTGTTAAGTCATCTATGAAGTTACAGTGCCTTCCATAAGTATTGGAACAGTAAAGACAAAATTGCTTTCTCTGCTGTAGAATCAAGACATTTGCAAATATGATTAAAAGATGAATATGAGACAAAACTACAGAATGTCACAATTTATTATTAGGTCTTTCGACACGTTTTACCAAATAAAAAGGACAGCACTTTTAGAGTTCATCCCTCTATCTGATGTGAGCATAAGTATTGGAACAGTTGCTTCACAGGTCTTTCTAAGTGATCAGCTGTGTCCTGTTGCATTAATTCTTCAGATATTAAAAGCAGGGAATGTGTCTTATCAGTTATATCCATTGCTTCTGCATTCTAAGTCTTGCATTCGATGATGACACACACAAACCAGGATGAAGACGAGGAAGCTGACTGAAAGAAAAGCAAGCAATTTGGATGCTAAAAGAAAAGAGGAAGTTAATTAGAACTATAGGAAAAACAAAGGGCATGGAGAAATCAAACATGAACAGATGCAAAAAAAAAATATCAAGAGTTTGGAAACCACCGGTGACATCAGCAACAAACAACGACCTAATCGGCTGAGAAAAACAACAGTAGTTGATGACAGACAAATCATAAAAGCGGTGAAAATGAACCCTAAAATATGTATCTGTAAAATCACCAACAACCTCCAGAAGCTGGGGTGATGCTCTGACAATCTGCTGTCCTCAGGAGACTTTGACACAGAATTACAGATGCTACACAGCAAGATGCAAACCTCTGACCAGCACCAAAAATAGAAAGGCAAGATTAGAGTTTGCAAAAAAGCACAAGGTGAGCCACTAGAGTTTTGGAACTGAGTTTATGGACCAATGAGACAAAGATGAACCTTTATCTAAGTGATTGGAAAGCAAAAGTGTGGAGAAAAAAGGGAACTGCAATGATCCTAAGCATACAGCCTCATCTGTAAAGCATGGTGGAGGTGGTGTCATGGCATGGGCATGTATGGCTGTCTCTAGATCAGGACCTCTCAATTTTAATGACGACTTAATGTATGATGACAGTAGCAGAATGAATTTGGAAGGGTACAAAACCATCTTGGCTACCAATATTCAAGAAAATGACACCAAACTCATTAGAAAGCACTTCATATTTGATCAGGACAATGACCCAAAACACCCTGCCAGTGCAGTCAAGGAGTTTATCAGGGTAAAGAAATGGAAAGTCTTAGATTGCCCAAGTCAATCTCCAGATTTAAATCCGATTGAACATGAATTTCACCAGCTGAAGAGGAGAGTAAAGGCAGAAACTCCCCAAAACAAGCAACAATTGGAATTGGCTGCATTAAAGGCTGGGAAAAGTATTTCAAAGGATGAGACCAAGAGTCTGGTGATGTCTATGGGTCACAGACTCACTGCTGTGATTGTGCGCAAGGGATCTGCAACAAAATATTAGCTTTTAATCTTTTATATCTGCCTTAAATTCAACTGTTCCAATACTTATGCTCACATCAAATAGTTGGATGAACTCTAAAAGTGTTGTCCTTTTTATTTGGTAAAACATGTATGTGTCGAAAAACCAAATAATAAAATGTGACATTCTGTAGTTTTGTCTCATATTCATCTTTTAATCATATTTGCAAATGTCTTGACTCCACAGCAGAGAAAGCAATTTTGTCTTTACTGTTCCAATACTTATGGAGGGCACTGTATATTACTCAAAAACCTTTTCCCATATCTCACACACTTTAGGGATTGAATTTTGTTGATAAATATGAATATGCACGTCTATTGACAAACTATTGCAGCATGACAAACTGATCACTTTTTTCATTTGAAAGTAAAGTTTATGCAAGCAAAACTTGTGAAAACTTTGTGAAAACATTTTAGAGTAATATTTATGTTGTTCTGATGTTGTTTTGTCAGAAATAAATGTGTAGGTGTCATAAATTTGGACTGTTTTTGATCATGAGTTATACCTTCAAAGGAATTTAATTTCCATGTATTATATAATTCTCAGATTAAATGTTTGTATAAATTTGATATGATGATATATTTAAATAAGATTTCTCATCTCTCTAATATATATAGCATCATTTTTTTGGAGTTTTTTGTGTGGTTTATGTGTAATTTGAAACATCAAAGAATTTCTTTTTTTAATTAATAAAAAAGTGATAGCCGCAGTAAAACCATGGTAATAAAAAATTACCATTCAAAACGTTGACCATTTTTACACATTTACTCATTATTGAGAAGCAGATACAATATGGTTTTAGTTGAAAAATATTGTTATGACTGTTTTACAAAATAACAGTTGTGTTAAATGCAAATATACTACACAGATTTTGAACGCATTATGAGAATTGAAGTATTTGAAGATAGAGAGTGGGAATATGATTGAAACAACAACATCAACTCAATCTAGCATATAGCTATTGATGACTGCATAAGAACTTAAAAGCTTATGAAATATGAAAAGATCTGTAAATTCCACTCAAGCCACTCCATCTAATAAAGGGACCTTTAAAGAAACCCTTTTACACTGACCAAAGCAGTCCAAACACAAAGACACTGTGTCCTGTCCTCTAGATTAGTTCACATAAATGATAAAGTACTGAGTTTGTGAAAAGCTTTCAGTGCCTTTGGCTGTATTGAAGTAATGGAAGAGTTGAAATGATGCACAGCTGTCTCAGGATGCCAAATCAGTTTGTCATCTGTCTGTAGTGCTCTTAAAAATTGTTCTGAAAATAAAAGCCCCGAAGAGCTTCGATAGGTAATGATGGATTCTTCTTATTGATATAAAAGAAAAGAGACACAGAAATGGCCTACTTTATTGCCAGATGTAACATCTTATGGTTTTGCTGCTTCATAGTAGCTAAGCACAAGCCTTTTGTGCTCATAAGGCCAAAGAAAATAAAGACAGAACTGTCTGCCATCATTTCATTTTATGAACCGATTGATTTTTACTTAAATGAGTCCTACTGGACATAATGCAACGGAGGACTGCATTTAAAAAAATAAACAATTGTGAGTTCTAAAACTGATAAAAATGCATGCATTGATATGCAGTAATCCATGTATTCTCCAATGCAACAGAGTATTGCATTGGAAAAATAAACAACTCTGAATTCTAAAGCTTATATAAATGGTTTATGTAAATTGTCAGCTACAATGCAAAGGAGGTTTGCATGTAAGTAATAAACAACTATGAATTCTAAAGCTGTTATAAAAAATGCATGCATTTACACTATCAAAAAATTACAAAGTCTGGAATAATTTGATTTTTTAAAAAAAAATTTAATGCTCACCAAGGCTGCATTTATTTGATTAAAAATACAGTAAAATAAATATAGCAATAATATCACAAATATAACAATTGTTAAATATTAATACGTAAAAAATAACAATAGAATATATATACACATTATAAAATTTTCATTTTTCCAAACTTTTGAGTGTATATTTGTGTATATGCATTAGTGCATGTATATTTCGAATTGTCTACTCACCCTGAAGTCTATACCGACTGTTGAGATGAAGCTCCCAGCCAGAAACGCTCCATCTTTAAAGCGAACCAGCAGACAGGTTTTCCCCACCCCAGAGTCACCAACCAGCATTACCTGGAGAGAAAGACATATGAAAGATGGAGCAGAACACACAATCTATCCCATCATCTCTCCTCTCATCTTCCCTGCCTCTTATTCATTCTATTAAGAGACAAACAACCTCTCATCTTTCCATCAGCGCGTCAATCAAACTATGTCTCATTCCCTGCAGCACTCAGAAAGACTCTTTCAAGGCCGTAAAGATTAAAGGCAGGAATATCAGTGTGGGAAGGAAAGGGTTTGCTTGCAGAGATTAGAACAAAACTACACACTTAGTACACCAAACCAGTGATTTTCCCAAGGGGAAGCAGGGGTATTACAGTTAACTAAAACCATAAAAATAAAGAGAAAAAAGAAAATCTCATTTTCACTTAGCTTAACTTGATGTACTAAAACAACTACAAAAACTATATAAATTGCATGTAAACTTTGACCATATATATATATTTAGGGTCAAAGTTTACATGCAGCTGTTTTGTTTTTTTTTGTTTGTTTGTTTTCATGTGTCCTTTTTTTTAAGCAAAAACTAATTAGTATGATACATTTTTACCATGATTTACAGGAAAAATGTCATTCAGTGTAACAACAGTTTGTATACCAAAAAAGTCAAGCATATTTAGAAAAAGAATCACAACGTTTTTAATTATTTAAAACATTATAAAATTTAGTATTATTTAGTCTCAAAAATTTAGTCACTTATTGTTTTATATATTTTAATAAGTTCAGGTCAGAATAAATATGTTGTTTCATTTACATAAATTTCAACCATATTTTGACATTTTATTTTCACAAAAGTTATTTGAAACATTAAAGCAGACACTCTACTTGCATTTAATATGCTTTCTGTGTAGATAAAAACACTTTTGTAAATTGAATCTGATGCAGACACCAGAAAGGGACATCTGTAATAAAACTCTGATAGCATATCAATGATACTAAAATAACACTGACAGGAAGTAAATGGATTTTGCTGTATATAAAATTATTTCGACTCGAACTTCATTTCTAAATAAATTCAGTTTTAGTCTTTTCGATTCCCCTCAGACCTGTTAAAACTTGTGATGCACAAACAAGCTCAGGTGTCTCATTAAAGGAAGCAGCTACTTGATCATTTTTCACTGACATCAGTGCTTGTTTCTGGTTTAAATAAGAATTATTTTAGGAACAATTACAACTGCTGGTGGTGGTTGAAGAGATTTTCTCCTACAAATGTAATGAATTAAATTAAATGCAGCATAATATGAACAAAAAGGAGCACATTTCTGGGGTGCTTTTGGGGTACTTGAGTCTCACTGATGCGGTTGTGGGATATAAAACAGGTTTGGAAACACTGGTTTAAATGTATGGAGCTGCAGGATCAGTTTGGGAATGCGGGGCGGTGCTCATCTATACTTGTTCCTTTGTACTGTCCAGTGGTGAATGACTGCTGACCATTGATAACTGCATTTGATGCTATTTGATGAAAAAGCTTTGCATATGATTCATCATGGAAGGATTATATAAATGCATTATTCACATTCTTCCACATCAGAGTCACCTAAACATTTCAGCTTAAACAAGCAAAGCTCAAAACACCTTATTATGCAGAATGTGGCTGGAGAAAACAGAATACGTCAGTGTTGGATGCTAGTAAGTGAGCGTACTTGCGTCAGGCTGGATAACCCAGTTGCTGTGCTCTGGCTTATCTGTATTGACACAGCTGTTCAATTAGAGGCCGCGCTTAACTTCAGTCAAACAGAGTGCGTAATTCTCTCCCATATGGGATGGCTGGATAGTATTGCATTGTTTTTAAATACTGCTGTGGCATAAATAAAAGCCACAAACTAGTGAAACTGCACACAATCATTTGAGCTATGAAATTATAAATTATATAAAGCAATTGCATGTATAAGCTGGCAAGTATTTACACTCACATATGCATGTGTATGGCAAGCCATTTTAACATTTTTTCCCCTTTAAAACATAACAGTAGGCCTATCTATTAAAACTTACTATTATCTACTTTTAATGTTATTAGTGCTTGTTTTTTATTATTATTAAGTAATCCAAAAGTAACTAGTGTCTATTCAACAACTGAAATACTTACTAGACTGAAGCGAAGAGCTGATCAACCTCAGATGACCAAAGAATTTTAGTTACCACAAATTAGTTACCAGTAACAATAGAATAATTACGAGTACTGTTGAGATAGTGAGTATTAAAAAAGGTAATAAGTACAAGAATTTAATTAATTAAAACTAGTGACAAATTGAATAGATACTAGTTAGAATTGGAATAGCAGACAAAATGGTTAGTGAAATTCAAATATACAAACAATCATTGAAATTACTTGTAAATATATATTAAAAAAAATACTATTTCCATTAAAA
Source organism: Spinibarbus caldwelli (assembly GCA_039654775.1). Classification (NCBI taxonomy): domain Eukaryota; kingdom Metazoa; phylum Chordata; class Actinopteri; order Cypriniformes; family Cyprinidae; genus Spinibarbus; species Spinibarbus caldwelli. Next base: position 28,787,786 of record CM077256.1, on the reverse strand, counting down.
ATGGAATATAATTACTTCATACTTTTGAAATAATAGCAGAAAGGGGATAAGTACTAGTATGTAATGAGTAACGAGAATTAGTGACACACTGACTAGATAATAGTTAGAATTAGAATAATTAGCATGTTCTGTATGGTTAGTGAAACTCAAATACTAATAGTCAATACTTACTAATAAATATATATATAAATACTATTACCAGTTAATGGAATAATGGTATAGTTAATACTACTGAGATACTGACTAGTAGAAAGGAAGTACTAGTATGTAATGAATGAGAACTAATGAAAAATTGAATAGATACTAACTAGAATTGGAAAATCAGACTGAATGGTTAGTTAAATTCAAATATACAAGTAGTCACTGAAATTACTTACTGGTAAATATAAAAATACGGTAACACTTTATTTTAAGGTGTCTTTGTTATGTTACATGTACTTACTATTATAATAACAATAAATTATACAATTATATGCAAGTAACCCTAAGCCAAACCCTAATCCTAACCCTAACCATATAGTAAGTACATGTAGTTAATTAATATTACTCAGTACTTAAATGTATAATTACACTGTAACAAAGACATCTTAAAATAAAGTGTAACCAAAAATACTACCAGTTATAACGGAAAAGGGAATAAGTGCTAGTATGTAATTAATGAGAACTAGAGACAAACTAAATAGATGCTAGTTAGAAATTGAGAAATAATCACATTTAGTGAAATTTTAATAAATTACTTACTAATAAATATTTTAAATATATACGTATATACTATTACCAGTCACATTGGAATAGTTGCCTGCTACTATTTAGAGCGTGACTAGTATAAAGAGAATAAGTAGTAGTATGTAATGAATGAGAAACTAGTGACAAAATTAATTAGAACTGGAATA